>CM076583.1:340686632-340758980 GCA_034641835.2 Pinus albicaulis
GATGATGGAGCTTAGTGGAATGAAGTCGCCTTCACTAAGTGGGCCCGCAGGCTATTTTTGGCGCAAAGTCTATTTTTAGACTATGTCTATTTTTAGACATATGGAGCATGGTCTAGGAGTTGTAGTATGCTATTCTTGGATGATTGGTCGAGTTGGTAAAAATATATGGACCTCTATTTTTATACATACAGGTCGAAGTCTATTTTTAGACTGCCTGTCTAAAAATAGGTCAGTCAAATATTATTAACCCTTAATAATATTTGGACTCTAAACTTCAGTTTATTCTCTTACAGCACTTCAGTTGGAGCTACGGATGTGGCTCATGCATCTGACAGAAGGAATTACGCTATTCCTTGGGGTTTGGTGAGCTCATGCATTATTGACTTCAATTAAGACTTCAGTGGCAGAGTTTGGTGGAGTTGATGAGACAGTTGGTGGATTTGTGTTCGGTTTAACTTAGTTGAACTAGTTGTGTTTAGTTTAACTGGCTAATACACTAGTAATGAGTGGAGTGAATTAAATATTATTTAATTCACTCATTATTCAACTCAAGAACACATCAGTTCACTACAGTGCATGGACAGTTCAGTGGAGACCAGTGGAAGAGGTAGATGAAAGGGTGAGTTTGCTATTAGTTGCGACAGTAGTTGTGCATGAGATTTGCACAAGCATTGGAGGAGATTGCCCATGAGGATTGCGCAGTTGAAGCCAAGGAGATTCGAACTTGGATCTCTCATTGAACCAACTTGGATTGTGCAGTAGAGGCAGGCAATTAGTGGACGAGTTTTGAACCTATGACTTGTTCAAAACTGAGCTAGTTTGTGTGTAACTTTTGGAGACAGTACTGAGTACTTGTGAGGAGTATTGTATTGAGATTGTTACATGTTCTCTTCTATTATAATATACAAATAGCTGGGGGTTTTCATCTATAAGCTTTCCCCATTACATATTGTGTTTATGTGCGCATGCGACTGTTTCTATTTCCGCAAATTGATGATTGATTGTAGAAGAGGTTATGTGTTATACATGAATTCGAATTAATGTATGATCAGGATAATCTCAGTGGATAAATCTTCATTATTCAGCAAATTTCTACATGGTATCAAAGCGAGTTAATCATCGGGATCTATTGCAGTGATTACAATATTATTTCGGTAGACAGAGTCTGTAACGGGCCAGGTAGCCTCTGGATCCATCCTTTCTCTGAAAGGTGATATATCCAGTAAATGCCCTTACAGTCGATCTTTGTGCTAGAAATAATTTGTTCTCACAGATCAAGAAGCAGTTGAGTTTTTGAGTTTGGAATTCGAATTTTGAAGCAGTTTGTTTTCTTAGTACCGGAGTTGAAAGTGTCTTTCAACGGTTTGCGACTCGAATATGCTCTTGAAGGCAGTTCGAATTATGTTGCATGGAAAGATCGGATGGAGGCAGTATTAGAAGATAATGGGCTGAAGGAGTTCGTAGATACGGATATCCAAAAGCCTACTGATCCTGCTGAAGTTGAAGCTTGGCAAAAGAAGATGGCGAAATGTCGAAGGATTCTGTTGGAGGGCGTGAAGGATCACATTGTATCCAGCCTACATGGAAAAGCTTCTCCATATTTGATGTGGAAAGCGTTGACAGATCTATTCTAGAGTAAGAGCGACCAAAGGAAGCTGGCACTCAAGGATAAGCTCGAAACATTAAGATGGAGAAAGGCTGTGATGCTCCTTCGAAATACCTCACGAAGTTCACTCAATGCAGAGATGAGCTGGGAAGTGTGGGGGTGACTGTCGAAGAAGAGGACATGGTAGACCTGGCTCTCCTTGGTCTTCCGAAGGCTTGGAATTCCTATCAGGACTATGTCAATGGTCGGGAGAAGTTGCCGGGATGGGAGCTACTTTGGGCGAATCTCATGCAAGAGGAGATAAGGAGGACTACCAGGGACGGATCTTCATCAAAGGTATCTAATGAAGAAAATTGCGCTTTGGCTGCCAAAGCAAAGAAGGGGAAGAGCAAGAAGGCTTCTCAGTCTGGTGCGAAAGGCAAGAAGCAAGACATGTCCAAGGTGAAGTGTTTTCACTGTCACCAGCACGGACACTATGCCACAAATTGTCCGCAGAAGAAGAAAAATAAGAAGGCTGTTAGATCTGTAGCGGGAGAGGCATTGGCTTCTCAATTCGAACTGGATTTTTCACTGATCGCATGCTTGGTTTCAAGTGTGATGGGATCAGTATGGTTCTTGGACAGTGGTACGTCATTTCACATGACCAGAGATCGAGATCTATTTTTAGATCTTGAGGAAAAAGATCTTGGAGTGCACATCGAGATGGGTGATGATGGTAGATACAGTGCGACCGGTATCGGTACCATTTCCTTTGAGAGGGAGTCTGGTAAACCCTTCGTATTGAAGGAAGTATTGCATGTTCCAGGATTGATGAAGAATCTGATCTCTGTGGCGATGTTGGAAGACAAGGGGTATGATGTGGTCTTCAGCGAAGGAAAAGCTTTCCTGCGCAGTAAGACAACTGGAGAGACCCGGAAGATAGGGGTTCGAGTCAAGAACCTTTATCAGTTGCAAGTAGATGGCTGTGGAGCAATGGCATGCAAGGCGGGAGAAGTGGTGAGCCGGGATGATGAGGGCGAAATGTGGCACAGGAGATTGGGCCACCTTCACCATGGAGCTTTGAAGATCCTGCAGCAGATTTCTACTGGGCTTCCTAAGGGTACCCTTACGCAGTCAGATCAGTGCAAGGGGTGTAATTTAGGGAAGTTTGTGAAAGCCACCTTTCACGAGAAGGATAGTCGCGCCACGACGATCCTTGAGAGAGTTCACACAGACGTGTGTGGTCCTTTCTCAGTAGCTTCGACAGCAAAACACAAGTACTACGTGATCTTTGTTGATGATTTCTCTCGGAAATGCTGGATCTTCTTCATGCAGAAGAAGAGCGAGACATATTCAAAGTTCTATGAATTCAAGGCGCTGGTTGAGAAGGAATCGGGGAAGCATGTGAAGGCTCTTAGGAGCGACAATGGTGGTGAATTCATCTCTACTGAATTCAAGGACTTTTTCAGCGCAGAAGGGATTCGGAGAGAGCTCATCGCACCCCATAACCCACAGCAGAACGGGGTGGCTGAGCGGAAGAACAGAACGATCGTGGGTGCTGCACGGGCGATGTTGCATGATCAGGGCCTACCCCTTCACTTGTGGGCCGAGGCATGCAATACAGCAGTATATGTGCAGAACCGTTGTCCTCACAAGATTCTTGGCATGAGTACACCGGAGGAGGCGTTTTTTGGCAAGAGGCCTGATATTTCTCATCTGAGAATTTTTGGCTCACCTGTCTACATGCATGTGACGAAGGATGCCAGAAAGAAGCTGGATCCGACCGCAGAGGTTGGAATATTTGTGGGGTACACTGATACACCTCACAACTATCGGGTGTATTTTCCAGACAGTCGCAAGACTGTTGTGCGACGGGATATTAAATTTCAGGAGGAGAAAGCCATGCAGTGTTCGCTTGAGAGGGAGCCACACTTGCATGCAGATGAGGAGCTGTTAGTTCCTAAGGAGGAGCTTCCGGATGTGGATCAACCACAAGAGGAAGTTCAGGAGGTGGAAGAAACCACCCATGCAGCGCCAACCATCAGAGGGCGCATGCGCACTACAGAAGCTGAGCGACTGGCTCGAGATGCAGAGAAGGTTGTAAGACCACCTATAGCATAGCGCAGAGAGAGGAAGTCACCGGATCGGTACACTGGATACATGGCTCTTGTGAGTAAATGTGTCATGACGGAGCCATCCTCTTTTGAGGAAGCTGTGGAGGAACCCGCATGGGTAGATGCCATGATCAAAGAATATGATTCGATCGTCAGAAACAGTGCATGGGAGATTGTCCCAAGACCGGAGGGGAAATCAGTGGTGGGTTCGCGATGGATCTACAAAGTGAAGCAGGCGGCTGACGGGAGTGTGGAGAAGTACAAGGCGAGATTTTTCGCCCGTGGCTTCTCACAGATCGAGGGGATCGATTATGAGGAGACCTTTGCACTTGTCGCAAGGTACTCTTCCATACGGACGATCCTTGCTCTCTCAGCGCAGATGGGGTGGCACATTCATCAGATGGATGTGAAGACTGCGTTCCTCAATGGAGTTATTGAGGAGGAGGTGTACATAGAGCAGCCTGAAGGTTTTGAGATCTTCAGCAGTGAGTCGCATGTGTGCCGACTCAAGAGAGCACTGTACGGGCCGAAGCAAGCACCTCGTGCTTGGTACACTCGGATAGACAGCTACTTCACCGGGCTTGGATTCTCCAAGAGTGAGGCGGATCCAAACCTGTACCAGATTGTGGTGGAGGGGAAGCTGTTGATCATCGTACCGTATGTAGATGATCTGATTTTGACTGGCGATGAGCAGTTGATACTTTCATGCAAGGAGGATCTTGCACGAGAGTTTGAGATGAAGGACTTGGGCATCCTTCATTATTTCCTGGGATTGGAGATTTGGCAACGCAGCGGAGGACTGTTTTTTTCTCAGGGCAAGTATGCCCGGGAGATTCTGGAGAGGTTCAACATGCAAGGCTGCAAGCCTGTTGACACTCCTCTTCCTGGTGGTTGGAGGAAGGAGGATGCTACTTCAGCGGAGGTAGTGGATGCAACTGTCTATCGACAGTTGGTGGGGTCGCTTATGTATCTGGTCAATACACGACCCGATATATGCTATGCTGTTAACCAGCTTTCGCAAGCTATGGTTAAGCCTACCAAGCTCTTCTGGAAGGCAGGCAAGCATGTATTGTGTTATCTTAGTGGCACATCGGGATATGGTCTATGGTACAGACAAGAGGATGGAGCGAAGCTTTCCGGCTTCACTGTTGCAGATTGGGCAGGGAGCCCAATGGATCGTAATAGCACATCTGGAGGTATTTTCAGCATCGAGTCGACAGAATTTTCCTGGTACAGCAGGAAGCAGAGATCCATGGCACTCAGTTCAGCAGGGCCGAGTACATGGCATCAAGCTTGGCTGCATGCGAGGCTATTTGGATGAGGAAGATCCTCGTTGGATTGTTCGGGTTGCACTTGGAGCCTACTGTGATTTATTGTGATAACCAGAGTTGCATTAAACTCTCGGCTAATCCAGTATTTCATGATAGATCCAAACACATCTACATCAGGTACCATCATATCAGAGATTGTGTTCATCGGAGAATCATGTTACTTTCATATGTTCCCATGGAGGATCAGGATGCTGACATCTTGACGAAGGCGCTCATTAGGAGCAAGTTCGAATTCCACAGAGGCAGGATAGGGGTTGCAGATAATCCATATCTTGTTGAGAGGGAGTGTTGAAAATGCAACAAGATGATGGAGTTTAGTGGAATGAAGTTGCCTTCACTAAGTGGGCCCGCAGGCTATTTTTGGCGCAAAGTCTATTTTTAGACATATGGAGCATGGTCTAGGAGTTGCAGTATGCTATTCTTGGATGATTGGTCGAGGTTGTTTGGTGAAAACAGATGGACCTCTTGGACCTCATTTTTAGACATACAGTCGAAGTCTATTTTAGATCGCCTGACCATAGATGAGCTTACCAAATATGATTAACTCCTTAATAATATTTGTTCAAACTTCAGTTTATTCTCTTCATAACACTTGGGCTTGGAGCTACGGATGGGTTCTACAGACCAAAGAAGGAATTACGCTATTCCCTGGGGTTTGGTGAGCTCATGCATGGTTGAATCTCAGCTAGAACTTCATGGCAAGACTGGTGGAGTTGATGAGACAATGGTGAGTTTTGTTCATGCAATTAGTTGAACTAGTCGTACGAATGAATCGCTAATATTAATTAGTAATGAGTGGAGTGGGAATTAAATATTATTTAATTCACTAATTATTAACTCATTATTCAACCCGCGAACACACTAATTCACTACAAAGGCATGGACAAATGCTAAAGGAGACCAGTGGAAGAGGTAGATGAAAGGGTGAGTTTGCTATTAGTTGCGACAGCAGTTGTGCATGAGATTTGAACAAGAATTGGAGGAGATTTCCCATGAGGATTGCGCAGTTGAAGCCAAGGATATTCAAACTTGGATCTCTCATTGAACCAACTTGGATTTCGCAATAGAGGCAGGCAATTAGTGGATGAGTTTTGAACTTGTGACTTGTTCAAAACTGAGCTAGTTTTGTGTGTAACTTTTGGAGACAGTACTGAGTACTTGTGAGGAGTATTGTACTGAGATTGTTACATGTTCTCTTCTATTATAATATACAAATAGTTGGGGGTTTTCAGCCATAAGCTTTCCCCATTACATATTGTGTTTATGTGCGCATGCGACTGTTTCTATTTCCGCAAATTGATGATTGATTGTAGAAGAGGTTATGTGTTGTACATGAATTCGAATTAATGTATGATCAGGATAATCTCAGTGGATAAATCTTCATTATTCAACAAATTTCTACATTCACTTTGCCAAGAGGTCGAGTTGCTTGAGGAAATTCGATTTTTTTGAGAGGTAGAAAAATTTGGGTTTTCGAGATCGAGTAGCTCCAAAGGAAGAGGGAGCAACTCAACAATTTTCATAGCCAGATATCTAGGTGGACATAGAGGGTTTTGAAGTAGTTCGGTAGAGAAAAACCTACTTCGGGTGGAAGAAGAGCACACACTGAGGGAAAATTTCTCTCAAGGAACTTCTAGTCTCAAAAGTTCGAATTTCCAGTTGTAGATCGACAGTGGCAGCTAGCAGAGCCACACATTCCAGGAGGGAGTGTGAGTAGCAAAGCAACATTCGAGCATGGGGGAAGAGGGAGTTTTTGGAATTTTTTTAGAGATGGCCACTGTTGGGCTTAGAGATCAGGACATGTTGGATAGTGCTTCCAACTACGTCATCTAGAAGGAAAGTATCTACTTCCTTCTAGATGAATTTGGCCTGAACACATACATTGATAATGTGGCGGCGGTTCCCACAGATGTAGATCAGTTGAAGGAATACAAAAAGGAGATGGCACAGGTGAAGTGGTTGATCATAGATGGAGTTTGATATCATGTATTCTCACATGTAGCTGACAAGGATACTTCCAAGAAGATGTGGGATGCTCTTGCCACGTTGTATCAGGGTACTTCCGAGCAGCTAGAGATGTACCTCAAGGAGAAGTTGAGATGCATCCGGATGCAGAAAGGGGAAGGCATAGACCCCTTCCTCACTAGGATTCAGGAATTCTGGGATTAGTTGTCAACTGTTGGGGCAGCGACTCAAGCTTCGGAGCTAGTGCGGTTGGCGCTTAATAGCGTTTCATAGGATTGGAAGGTCTTTGTCCAAATTATATTAGGTAGAGACACGCTACCTGTATGGGACATGATGTGGTATAAATTGTAGCAGGAGGAGATGAGGTGAGCTCTTATGAATAGCTCCATCAGTGGTAGAAACAGTTGATCAAAGAAGGTGAAGGAAGAGGAGAATGTGGCCCTTGCATCTCAGGGTACCATTCAGGGACAAGGGGATCATAGGAAGAATAAGTGTTACACAATAATCTGTCACCCTATTCACTTCTTTTCCTTGATCCTGAAGTGCCCTGTGATGAATATTGTGTTGTATATCCACCTTGGAAAAATACATCAATATATCCTTTAAAGACTAAAAGAAAGTTTCCTTGAAGAATTCCTGAAGAAAATTAGCTCAAACCCTAAATTTCTGGGTTAGCACTTTTCTCCATTTATCTTCCCGTGCTCATGGAAGACTATCAATTCTAGCCTAGCACTGCCAGCGCTCTTCTAACTAGAAAAATTGTTCTGAACCCTTTCTGGCATTGTTTCCTCAAATGGAGGAGAAGCTTCGACCTCTAGAAGTTTCTAGGAGGACGAGCTGGATCTTTTTTGGTGGAGATAGGGTCGAGATCTCTCATTTGGAGCTACTGATCTTATCTCTGAGAAATTATGATCCTTGGGACAAAGACCGAGATGGCTTTGTTATGGGTAAAGGTGCAAGCATGTTGGTTATGAAGGGCTTGGAATACGTGAAGAGGATAGGTGCTTCATTATTACTGAATCTCTCAGTGGAGCTATTAGTTGTAGTGCTTGTCACATGATGAAACCAAACACTGATGATCTTAGTGTCTCTTCACATATTGAGAGGAGTCTTATTGATGCAAGGGTGTCACCAAAAGAGATGAATGATATAAATGTTCATACCACGTCAACTCTTGTAGGTGATTTGGCTGAGTTTAATACCATGAATATCATGTGAAAAAACACATCTGGATTTAAGTAAATGCCACTAAGCCTTAAATGTACGATTGGCATTCAAGAGAGGAGAATGCGACCTAAGACAAAAAAAAATTCTGACATAGTTATAGTTGTGCCTCTGAGGTCGCAAGACACATTCTAAATACTCAAGACTGCAATTGGAAAATATGACCTGCATTAAATCTCGAATTGCAACTTGATTATAAATAAATTTTTTGACCAAATTCATCATTGAAATCACGCATGCACGAATATACTGCTATTTTTTACATTGAAAAGTGTGTTACAGGGTTCGTTTTGTAAAGGAAGCATTACACTAATTGCAACATCATGAACTACCCATGCTTAGATCATCATATCAAAGGGAAAAGGAAGGTTGAGCCAAGCAACCTCTACAACAATATCTTAGGGCTATAAAATTTCTTTTTCCTCTTAAAACGAGTCATTTGATTACATTATTATCTGTGGTCATTGTTGTTTATGTTATTAAAGCATATACATCCTGCACCCTAATTTTTGGTCTTGTGTTTACAAGACTAGAAAGTTGGAACAAATATTGGCCATCTAGAAGCATTACACAAATTGATGACATCATACTCCACACCAAGACAACCCTATAGAGATACTCTGGCAACAGTATGGGCAACAAGCATTCTATGGTTTCTGAAAACCCTTCGCATTTTCCTCATAACTTCTCTTTTATAAACATGTACATATTTTGAAACATGATTCCCACAACTATGACCAATTGAGCGTGTAATAGTCATTAAACAGGAGAGAATAGTAGGGATGGTTAAGATTCAAGAGGGAATATGAAACTTGAAAGATCATAGGGGAAGGTGATAGGTCACCCTCCTCACCTTTCTAAATTTACCCTCATGCCTCCTTTGGGTGGGGGGTCTTTTAGCACTTGAACTAGGACTAGTAGTAGAGTAGTTGATATATGCTTAAAGAGCTAGAGGCACTCATCTCTTGGTAGCTAGTAGGGTGAGTTGTAGTGAGGCTAGGGTTTGCATTGGAAAATGGTAGAAACAACCCATGTTCCACTGTTGGGCTTTGATGGATTACAAAACATGTACTTGTACTTGAAACATCATTAATAAGAATTTATTCATTTTCGACATTGATTCCCATGCTTACTCATAGTGCTTGTATTGGTTGCCCAGTATTTTCACTGTATTTGTACGTGTGCTTTCATACATGCAATATGTTATGGACTAGTTTGTAGTTTTTGCATGCGTGTTTGCTTTCGAATCTATGCTTCTTATTTCATGCCATGTTGATGACCTATTTTGAATTAATTTACGATTAACGTCCGACATGTTCTTGTTAATGTATGTGAGAGACAGTTTTAGCTCACTGATCCTTGTCATGGAATACTTCTTCTTATCATTGTTGTTACTTTCTTGTACCTCTTTCTGCAGTTTGTCGATCTTGGGTTGACTTTGTCTCATTGTCTGAGCATTTCATTCTTGTTCTTGCTCTAACATCTCCTCATTTAACAACTACGAGCGAAACCAACATGATGGCAGCATGGCATACTGTTAATTTTAGATAACCATGGTATGTTATATGCTTAATGCAGTTTAATTCAATCTCTCTTCTTATTAGTCCGATTCAATTTCAAATTGAAAGTAAATGATGATAGAACATAAAATAGATCAACATAAGACAAGGAAATACAAGATACAAGAATTTGTAATTTTTCTTATTCAACAAATATAGAGAAAAATGTTTGTTACACCAGTCAACAGGATGCCATAGCCAACAAATACTTTGCTGGCCAAACCAACCCTTTCAACCTCCAAATAGGTTCAGTCAAACTTGGTCAAAGTCAACCTTCCTTCACGGTCAAGCTCACCCAAAAAAAAGAGTCCACATTACAATTTTGGCCAACCTTGACAATTTGCACGTGTGGAAAATAAATTCAAAATATAGGTTCTGTTCATCCAAACAAGATGATATTTAGATCAATTTTGCATCTCTCCAAAGGAGGAATCCAAAAAAAATATCATCTCCATCATATGAGAAATGCAACATGGATTTTGGACCTAGTTTCCCAAAATTAACACTCCCTCTCAACTAGGGAGAACTCCACATGTCCACATGTGCAATCTTGTCATCTAGTACCATCATGTAATATAATCATCATCGTGCAATCCTGTGTCATCATGTTGTAACTGATTTGTTGGCTTTTCTCTACAAACAAATGAGAGTGAATCACAAAGACATCACTCTCCACTGACCCGAAGTCAATCTAGAGGTAAAAATCTCAACCAAACTCAAAAGAGAGCCACATACTGACCCAAAGTCAGTTTAGAGGTAAGAACCTCATCCAGACTTGATCCCAGATCAAGTTGTTGGACACATCCCATCTATAATATTCCCAAATGGGGAAAGCAACAATATAGCTCATAAAATGAAATAATCAACAAATATTTAACACATGAGACCATGAGACCTGATATGGAGTCATAACATTATGTATTAGAGCAACAAATCAATACAAAATAGTGAGGCATAAATCATATACAATGAGGAAACAAGCCTCCCATAAGAAATCACTACCAAATATGAGCTGATGTTACAATATACAAATGTTGTACAGAAACTACAACGCAATCATATTATGCATAACTACAGCTGGAGATGATACAATGGTATAAAAATACTGATATAGGCCCCAATAGAGTCTAGAAATACAAATCTGGGCACTAGATCAGCTCTCCAAGACAACCCATGAGGGTTTCCGGAAAATGCACACAATGTACCAATGTAAGTTGTAGCCCTGGGGCTGAAGATATGATGCAACAACATAAATGAGAAGATATGGCTGAAGCTGATGTAGAAACCTACAACTATTCTCCACTAGATCCTCTGGATGAAATAATGGTTCATCCATTAAAGAAATCACCTCCCAAAACAACCACTACAACTACCCTTGCAACTCCTCTCTAAAATAATGTAGATCTGGACTGAAACTACACTGTAGGGGATGAATAATCCTTAGCCTACTACTAAATGTGTCGATAAATCTCAAGGGGCTTCTTTACAGCCCTCCCAATGGATGGAAACCTTCCTCAATTGCAAAACTAGCTCTGAAGACACCCAATATAATTCTCCACTGCTGCACCCTGCAACACAACAAAATATCCTGCAGAAACTGTGCTGATGAAGAAAGTTGTAGCTTGGCCTTAAGCCTGAATGTGGAAATGAAGTGCAATAATCTTCCAAGAGGCATCTCAAGG
Organism: Pinus albicaulis; assembly: GCA_034641835.2. NCBI lineage: Eukaryota > Viridiplantae > Streptophyta > Pinopsida > Pinales > Pinaceae > Pinus > Pinus albicaulis. Next base: position 340,698,093 of record CM076583.1, read on the forward strand.
AAAGAGGTGGGATTCCCATTCAGGAACACCCGGTGCTAAACAACAGAACAATCTCAACTAAATAGCTGAAGAATGCAAGAAGTCTAACAGACCACATATAAAATAATAATCTCCAACATATCTCCTATGGATGCCATCATCTTCCTTATATAAGTTATAATCTTCCTTAATCTTGGCCCCACTCAATTAGGTCATTTCCTTCATGCAAACAATCTCCCTCCAAAACTGCGTTATTCCTCATTTAATTTCCACTCCTCCATAACAACGTTGTTGATTTGGTCAAAGTTGACTTATTCAACATGATCCAATCCCTGTTCATACTCAAAGGTGATTTATTTAGCTACTTAGAAGGTCCCTTTCACACTTGAAGTGTTTTTATTTCTGCTAAGGAGATTTATGGGCCTCCCTACCCATTTATTCACCTACCTAGTGACAAAATAATCTATAATATTCCATTTAGCTAAAAGCTAAATTTTAGGAATATTACAGTCCTCCCCTCCAAAATGTTGCTTGTCCTCAAGCAACTGTAAGGGTTTAGAAAAATTATCCCCTCCTCCTCTTGTGGCCTCTTCATCAAATAGCCTCCACCATTGCTTCAGATATTCTACAAAAACAATTCTGTCTCCCAATGGTTCCTCCCAAATGTGCAAGTTTTCCTTTGGTGGATAAACCAAATGGCTTTCATCATGAGAAAATGGAAAGTCTATATGGAAACCTTCTTGTTTTCCAATGGAATTTTCAAGGTAGGAGTGATGAAAAGCATAAGGGATCTCATTCCCAATGAGGGGCTCCCAACTCCATTCTATCATCCAAATGAAATGAATCACCTTCCAGTTTGTTAATTCATAGAAAAGTTCCTCCCAAATGTCCACGAGAGGCATATATCAGGTGCTCCAAACAAAAATATGGCTCACCTCATAAAGAAACAAGTGATCTAGTATAGTGGCCATATTATCTCCCATGCTCCCCTGGAAGCATGAAGCACAAGAAGTGTGGGAAATTTCATTCCCCATGGACACATCCAACCAATGTGCCTTCCCTCCAATCATGTTCCCAACAAAGATAAGCACATCATCAGCATATGGAATCATAATCAAAGTCATCCTAGCTTCCATGTTTAGTAAAGGTGAAGGACAATGGTCCCTCATGTGCAACCAACACAGTTTTTCTCCTAAATGCCATAGAATATCATATAACAAGTGTTTCCCCCACCACTTGTTTGCTGCCCCATTCTTCTTGCATGCTTGGAGAAGGTGTATGATGGTGGGTGTTAATGAATCACACCATGAAGAATACATCATCTCCCTAAAATATTCTAGAGAATGGTCAACATAATCATTTCTCATGGCCCCAAGTAGCCCATGAAGTAAATGAGAAATAATAGCCCCTCTTGGATCAATGCCCTGTACATGAGTGTTAAGAAAATGCAAGTATATAGTAAGCATATCATGATGCTTAGGAATACAATCCTTACCATACACTTGGTTCAAGCTAGTGAGGTAGCTCATGGATAAGCTCCCTCTCACACCCAATGAGTAAGGAGGTGGTGATGATAACTCTTCCCAAGAGTTGTGTTTCTCCTCACCCTCTAAGTAATCTATGCACTTCCTCATATGATAGTGCATCTACTCTTTGAAGTCTTCCCACATGAATCCCTCCAAGATAGCATGGTATGTTCTAATGAAACCAGTGGGATTGGAAAGCAAGATCTCATAGGCTGCATGTAGTAGTTTATCCTTGAGCTTTGAGTCTCTAGTCAAATAGATCTTATCATGGAAATAAATGACTCCATCAACCACTCTATACCTCCCATCTATCATTGCCCATCAAGAACCTTACATGTGAAGAGGTTCTTGGAATATTCTACCAATAGTTGGAACTCCCAATATGGATCTAGGCTTCCCAACAATGACAATGCTGTAGAAATCTGAAATGAAGCTCCTGTCACATCATGACTCTCCTCTTTGACATGCTCAATGCCAAATCCACATGTTGGAGGATTGCTACCCCACTGTTGTTGCCTCCCTTGCAGCTGATCTTGCCTAGGACTAAGATTGAAGTATATGGAGGTCAACCTCCTCTTGAAAGGTGTCTTTCCTCCCAAACTTCCATATTTTGGCCAATGCATACAAGAGTGTCATATTCAGAAATCCTCCTCATTTGTGGAAGTAGCATTTGTTGCTCCAAATCTAAGGAGTAGCCCTTTGACACCATGCTCATGCCATCATGGATTTCTGAATCATCATCTTTCAACGCAAATAGTTGAGAGGGAGATGGTTGTTGGCGCCCTTGTTTTGAAATTAAATAATTTTGAGTCGCGGGTAACAGATGGTAAAGCGCAACCACGGTAAATAGAGATTTGTCACATTTGTGAAGATTTGGAGAGCAGGTGGCGCGTAAGTTGAGGAAACTAGCGCAGATGGTAGAAAGGAGCGACAAGAACAAACAGTGGAACTCCCAGTGATCAAGGAGATGCAGCAAACAACAGAGTGAAAAAGAAGAGAAAACTGACAGTTGCGTTGGCAAAGGCACAAATAAGCAGTCAGCCAGCGAAGATAGGAGGTGGGTGCAGTGGAAAGTAGAGGAACGGAGCCACATGAGAGCTCTGTTCATTCTGTTCTCTGTTCATTTTTTTATGTTCTATTTGATGATATTGTAATCAGTGTTGCCGGGATCGCTCTGAGTAGCAATGTAACTGTCCTCTATGGTTAATGAAATATCCTCTTATCTAGGTTTGATGTCCTGAAGTCTGTGATGTGTATCTGACTAAGATGAATGTATTGGCCATGCTAAAATTTGTTTTTTCATCCTGAATATGTTCATGAGTAGTATCTTGTGCAAAGTAGTTAAACTTGTTTGGAGCACTTAGTTTTGTCTGTTTTATTCTATAGTCGTGGTTGGTCGATATCTGATCTATTCCTAATCTTACTAAGGTCACGACATGCCTCGGGTGAGACTCTCTTCTCTTCAGAGTAGAGTGAAAATTTCAGTGTTGTGCTAGACTATAGTGGAAACCTTGTTGGCCTCTATCCTGAACCTGGGTCTTGCTAAGAGACCTTTCTCGCCAACAAATGGTTTCGTTGTCGAGACCCCAAATTTCATTTAGGAGCTAGATCATGGTATCACGGATATTTGAAAGGGAAATATGAAGCTGGTGGGATAACCACTTAGATCAGTTCATAGCACAACAAGTTGAGTTGAGACAGCAGAGGGAGAAAACTGTTAAGGATTGGGTTCTATTCTCTGAATCTGCGAGTGATATCTATGAGATTTTTTGGGGAAAGTTTCCAGAGGAACTCTATAATTGGTTGCAGAGACTACAAGTCAAGATAGTCCAAGGAATCTCGTGGAATATTTGTCACAAGTGGTTGTGCGAGGATCTGGTAGCCCTCCATCGGTTAGATACCGATTTAACTCGAGCTGTATATTTCTGGGTACAATCTACCTTGGAAGGATACATAGTGGAATTTGCAGCTGAGTGTTACCAGTACTTTTCGAAAGCAGAAGACGTGTTTAGATCCAAATTATGAGGAGAGTTTTTGAAAGAGATTCCTTTGTAGATCAAAGCTTTAATGGTAGACGAGGGGTTGATGGAGTTTAAAAAATTTGAGATGGAGACTTAAACCTCCAGTACTGGGGGAAGGAGCTGAGGGAGAGATGCTACAAGTAAGTTGGAAGGGGGAATAGGGATATGGATGTTGAGACCTCCAGTCGGTTGAGGGAACGATGAGCACATCAGAGGGCGCAAATCGTTGAGAAGTGGCGAGAAAGGGTGATGAAGGAGTTGGAGAAGCAAGAAAGTAATCGAAAGGACAAGGAGAAGGCGCCGCAGATGACAAAGGAGATGAAAGGTAAGATGGGTTCCCAAGAAATAGGAGGGACCATCAAGGAATTCTGGAAGGTGTATAGGATCCCATCCCAAACAGAGAAGGGAAATAAGTCCAATGGGGAGGATGTGCGCCCCGAGGAGATGTCCGATGTGGAGTTACATGTTGCGATGGGGAAACTATTCCGAGAGGGGCCGACACCCATAACTCAAGGTAATTCTATTCCCCAAAGTTCAAGTAGCTCTAGTCCCAACCTTTCCCTGGTACTATATCATCCACTAGGTGAAATTTTTGTTAAGTTACGAGAATTGAGTAAGTTGAATAGTGTTCAATCTATAACAATAATACACACTAGCAGTAGTGCTAGTAATACCATTTCACAACTAGGAAATAGGGGTTTTATTTTAGTAACACCCTGACAAGGAAGCATGGAAAGATCATTTACTTGATACCCAAAGTTCTTTGGGAGGGGTAATGATGATGTGGAACAACACTGGTATCTCTGTGAGGCCATATGGAGGGATTGACAAACACCAGAGGCAAGTAAGTTGATCGAGTTTCAAAATACTCTCAGGGAGAGAGCTCTATGCTGGTTTATTAAATGGTTCGAAGCTCATTAGAACCCAGCGATAAATGATGTAAAGAGAGAATTTGTTAAAGAATTAAAGTTACCCCAAATAGATCAGCAAGGTTTGTCAGAGATGTGGGAGATTAACAGCGAGAAGGGGAGATTGCATGGGATATGATGAGAAGATTCAAGGATGTGATTGGAAAACTGAGTTACCCAATCAATCTGAATCATTAGAGAGATTGGTTCATCAAGGCACTTCTTCCATTGACAAGAACTCCATTAACACAATAGAATATCGACATATTACAAGATTCATTGGAGCAAGCTATGAAGATAGAGGCCATGGCGGGATATCCGCAGGAGCTCAAGGGAGGGGCCACAACTCAAGACCCTTCCATATTGGGATTACAACATCAAATATATAGTCTAACAAAAAAGTTGAAGGACATTCAAACCAATGCAGCCTGCAAGACCCAATGTATGGTGTACGCACTATCTGATGGAGGGACACGGGGTAACCGAATGTCCAAGGTTGCGGGCCCTGAATGTGGGGACATCAGCAGCAAGGGCACGGGGAGCTCCGCCAGTAGTAGGAGTTGCACAGATAAACACTCAAGGGCTATATTCGTTGCAACACCAGTACCAAGGGTTCCCCGAGCAACAGAATCAGGCGCCACTGAATATTGTGAGATATGCAAAAGCATTGGTCATCCTCCCTGCCTATGCCCAACCTTGCAAAAATACTCCAACGTTCCGAACAACATATATTGTGAGTTCTGTGCTTCCACAACACACAACACAGAGTAGTGTAGAGCACTGGATGCATTAGCGGAACGATTGGACAAGCCTTCATATAGAGTGAATGAGGCTCCCAGGGGACGAGGGGGAGGCATGATAGGAGGCCAAGCTGCAGGAAGAGGACCTATAAGATGTTACAACTGTGACCAAGAGGGCCACGTAGCCAGGGAATGGCCACTTCCTAGAAGACCATGGTGCTCTTTGTGCAGAGTTAATACGCACGCAATAGAAGACTGCCCAGAGCTAATTAAAATATGGAAAGAAAGAGCTAGACAAAGAGGAGAAAATATGGTAAATGTAGAGCCGAGAATAATAGAGGTTCAAGCTATGACAAATGGAGCCATAGTGACACGAGGAGGAAAGAGAACCGGGGAAGATACATAGACTACAGACCCGATAGAGTTGATAAGGTCAGCATCTCCAAAGCCAATTTTCAAGCCAGAAAGACAGAAGCAATACTTTAAAGAAGCACTGGAAACATTTTCCCAACTTGGGGGAAGCAAAGGCATTGAGTTATCACAGCCCAAGGTAGACAAGGAGAACTAAGCTAGTACAAGTACTACGATTGAATAATGTTTCCGATTATTTCTAAAAATTGTTACCAATGCACCAATGCTAGAACAATTGAAGTAGAACCTGGAGATGGTGGTGCAGGATACCGCGGAACCAGGTGAATCAAATGACGTAACACATAAATATATACGAAGAGTCAAAAGAAATAAGAGAAGTGTTGAAGATTGCAACAAGAAACAATGAAGGAGGCATCCTGAAACATCATCCTTGATCCTAGTTGGAAAATATTCACCTAAACTAGGTGGGGCCCACACAGACTATTTTTAGGTGTATGTCTATTTTTAGACATGGTGAGCATATTCTATAAGTTGCAGGATGCTATTTGTAGATGGTTGGTCAAATGTGAAAAATAGATGAGATTCTATTTTTAGAATATTGGGCGAAGTCTATTTATAGATCACTGATCTAAAAATAGATGCATGTCGATTATTATTAGCTCTTAATAATAATCAGACTCTAAACAACAACTTATTCTTTTGGAGCACTTCAGTTCAGTGCACAGATGTGGCACAACAGTTGAGAGAAGGAATTACGCTATTCCTGAGGGTCTACTAGAGCTATTGCATGGAGGACTTAGTTAGAACTCAAGCGGTAGAGTTATGACACAGTTGGAAGAAGTAGTTATGGAATTGTATTTAGTTTAACTAAGTTAGACTCAGTTGAGCTAGTTGTATCTAGTCTAACTGAATGATACAATAGTGAGAGTGGAGTGAATTAATTATTTAATTAATTCACAAATAATAACTCATTAATCAACTGAACAATACAGCAGTTAACTACAGTGCATGGCAGTTTCAGTGGAGACCAGTGGAGAGATAGGTGAAAGGGCAAGATGGACTATCCGTTGTGACTATAGTGATGCATGAATTGCATATACATATACATTGGAGTTACCAATGATAATAATGCAATCAAGGAGAGTGGGATTACATCGAATTGGTCTTTGTAATCAGCTTGGATTACACAGTGGAGATAGGCTAGCAGGAGGGCAAAGATTGGTGCATGGATTTGCAAGATTTTTTCTATGTTAGTGTGTGACGATTGATTGTACTGAGAGCTTGATGTACTAAGCTTTGTATGAGATTGTTACATGATCTCCATGATACATAATATGATAGTTGGGGTTTTCAGCTTCAGGTTTTCCCGTTAAACAACTGTGTTCATATGTGTGAATTTTTATTGCTTCATGTGTTTTGCAATTGTTGATTAAATTTCCGCAAGAATTATAGTGGAAGGATTATGTATTTAGAAAGAAGATAAATATTGTTAGATCAGGAGAGTCTGGATATATACATGCATATTGTATATAATTTCTACATGGTATCAGAGCCATATTGATCAAAGTAGATTACAATTATTGAAGCGGTTGAGTTTTGTGTAGGTGGAATTCGAATTTGCTGCAATGTTTTCTTAGTGTCGAAGTTAAGCATTCATTGAAATTTCTTTCAACGGATTGTGATTGGAGTATGCCCTTGAAGGGAGCTCAAATTATGTTGCATGGAAGGAAAGGATGGAGGTGGTGCTGGATGATAATGGGCTGAAGGAGTTCATCGATAGCGATGTTCCTAAGCCGGGTTCTAGCGATGCAGCCACACTTGACGCATGGAAAAAGAAGGTAGCAAAGTGTCGAAGGATTCTATTAGAAGGTGTGAAGGACCACATTGTTTCTAGCCTTCATGGTAAAGCCACTCCATTCTTAATGTGGAAGGCTTTGACAGACTTGTTCCAAAGCAGAAGTGACCAGAGGAAGTTGGCACTTAAAGACAAGCTCAGAAAAATAAAAATGGAGAAGAATGACACTATTCCGGTATACTTGAAAAAGTTTGTCCACTGCAGGGATGAGCTTGGGAGTGTAGGAGTTAGTTTGGATGAAGAAGACTTGGTGAGCTTGGCTCTCCTTGGGCTTCCAAAGAGTTGGCATAGCTACGAAGATTCTGTCAATGGACGGGAGAAACTGCCAGGATGGGAGCAACTTTGGTCAGATCTTGTGCAGGATAAAATAAGGCGGGATACCAGGGATGGATCTTCATCAAAGCAAGATGATGAAGAGGATTTCTCTTTGGTTTCCAAGGAAAAGAAGAAGAAGGGGAAGAAATTCCATTCTATATCTAAGGCCAGTGAAGATGGAAAAGAGCGTGACATGTCCAAAGTGAAGTGTTTTCACTGTCACAAACATGGGCATTTCGCCCCAAATTGTCCATAGAAGAAGTAGAACAAGCAGGTTGCTGGAGCTACAGCTGGTGAGGCTCTTGCCTCGCAATTTGAGCTTGAATTCTCATTGATCGCATGCATGGTGTCTAGTGCATTAGATCGGTGGTACTTTGATAGTGGTGCTTCCTTTCACATGACAGGAGATGTGAACCTTTTCAGTGGCTTGTTGGAGAAAGATATCCAGTTTCATGTTGAGTTGGGCGACAATGGATGATATAGTGCGACCGACATTAGTACCATTACCTTTCAGAGGGAGTCAGGTAAACTCATTCTTTTACAAGATGTAGTGCATGTTCCAGGTTTAAAGAAGAATTTAATCTCAGTCGCAATGTTAGGGGATAAAGGTTATGATGTTGTCTTTAGTGAAGGAAAAGTTTTCCTTCAGTAAAAAGCAATAGGACAAGTCAATAAGGTTGGGATTCGAGCGAAGAATCTCTACAGACTTGAAGTAGATGGGATTTCTACGGAGCTTCCTACTGCTGGGAAGTGCGAGAAGGCCATGCAATTGAAGCTTGAGAGGTAGTAGGATTTGCATGCAGGTAAGAGTGAAACTCGGGATGTGGAGAAGCCACAAGAAGAGGATCATGGAGTGGGAGCAACCACTCATGCAGAGAAATTTCGTGCCAGATGGGTAGAGGGACTGCATGCAGCTATACCACCAGGTGAGAGGTGGGGCAACATGCATGAGTAATCCCAAGAGGAAATTTCTGGGCAGGATTCATTGAGATGGTGTGGATCTCATGAATTGAACCTAGCTACGAGGTGCCCATAGAGAAGCAGTAGCATGATCAGTTGGATTGATGCAATGAGATCAAAGTGACAATGTCGTATACTGGAGCGAAGTTCAGAGTTGACAGCAAGTGCAGAATGCATGAGTACAGAGTTCAACAACGCAGTGGTTCCTGAAGACATGTGCAGTTGGTACCAGCAGAAGTCGAAGACTTTGATGATAGGTGCATTAGACTGATTGAGTTGTTTGGAGCCTTTCAGTTTCAGAAGTGTTGCAGCAAGAGTTGCAGATCAGATGCATGGAGTTGCAAGGCGCTTGCAAAGGTTGCAGGGTGAATGCATGGAGTTTCATGTCGCATGCAAAGACATTCATTTCTTGTTGAGAGGGAGTGTTGAAGATTGCAACAAGAAACAGTGAAGGAGGCATCCTGAAACATCATCCTTGATCCTAGTTGGAAAATAATCACCTAAACTAGGTGGGGCCCACACAGGCTATTTTTAGGTGTATGTCTATTTTTATACATGGTGAGCATATTTTATAAGTTGCAGGATGCTATTTGTAGATGGTTGGTCAAATGTGAAAAATATATGAGATTCTATTTTTAGAATATTGGGCGAAGTCTATTTATAGATCGCTGATCTAAAAATAGATGCATGTCGATTATTATTAGCTCTTAATTATAATCAGACTCTAAACATCAACTTATTTTCTTGGAGCACTTTAGTTCAGTGGACATATGTGGCACAGTAGCTGACAGAAGGAATTACGCTATTCCTGAGGGTCTACTGGAGCTATTGCATGGAGGACTTAGTTAGAACTCAAGTGGCAGAGTTATGACACAGTTGGAAGAAGTAGTTATGGAATTGTATTTAGTTTAACTCAGTTAGACTCAGTTGAGCTAGTTGTATCTAGTTTAACTGAATGATACACTAGTGAGAGTGGAGTGAATTAATTAGTTAATTAATTCAAAAATAATAACTCATTAATCAACTAAACAATACAGCAGTTAACTACAGTGCATGGTAGTTTCAGTGGAGACCAGTGGAGAGATAGGTGAAAGGGCAAGATGGACTATCCGTTGTGACTATAATGATGCATGAATTGCATCTACATATACATTGGAGTTTCCAATGATAATAATGCAGTTAAGGAGAGTGGGATTACATCGAATTGGTCTTTGTAATCAGCTTGGATTGCGCAATGGAGACAGGCTAGCAGGAGGGCAGAGATTGGTGCATAGATTTGCAATATTTCTTCTATGTTAGTGTGTGACGATTGATTGTACTGAGAGCTTGATGTACTAAGATTTGTATGAGATTGTTACATGATCTCCATGATACATAATATGATAGTTGGGGTTTTCAGCTTCAGGCTTTCTCGTTAAACAACTGTGTTCATATGTGTGAATTTTTATTGCTTCATGTGTTTTTCAATTGTTGATTAAATTTCCGCAAGAATTATAGTGGAAGGATTTTTTATTTAGCAAGAAGATAAATATTGTTAGATCAGGAGAGTCTGGATATATACATGCATATTGTATATAATTTCTACAAGAAGAACAGGGAAAGAATTCTGGGTAAACACTCAAGTCGCAGGATTCCAAATTAAGGACACAATGCTTGACCTGGGGTCAGATGTCAACATTTTTCCAAGGAAGACATGGGAAGCATTGGGAAGACCGAAGGTGACATATTCACCAATCCAACTCCGCATGGCAAACCAGTACTGCATTGTGCCCATAGGTAAGTCGGAGGAGGTCGAAGTTGATGTTGCAAGGGTTAATACATATACGAACTTCGAGGTGATAGACATTATGGGGGATAAGGACCCATATCCAGCATTATTAGGGATCGACTGGGCGTTCAAGAACTATGCAATAATATGTTTGAAGAATGAACTAATGATCTTTGAAGATAGGGAAGTCAAGGTCACCCAACCACTTGACCCATATCAAGGTCCCCAAGTTGGGGCCCTTGTTTGGACAAGGAGAGGAAATGGAGTAGACATGGCCAGCCATAGAGGCAAGTGGACCAATGGAGACCGAGGCAGGGGAAAAGGATTAAATCGGGATGAGTCAATAGCATGTGGTCGGGGCCTGTTGGGGCCCTTGTTTTGAAATGAAATGGTTTTGAGTCACGGGTAATAGATGGCAAAGTGCAACCATGATAAATAGAGAACTGTCATGGTTGTGAAGAGTTGGAGAGCAGGTGGCGCTGCAGTTGTGGAAAATATCATAGATGGCAGAAAGGAGAGACAAGAACAAACAACGAAACTCCCAGTGATCAGGGAGATGTGGAAAACAACAGAGTAGAAAATAAGGGAAAAAATGATAGTTGCATTGGCAAAGGAACAAATAGGCAGTCAGCTAGTGTAGACAAGAGGTGGGTGCAGTGGAAAGCAGAGGAAGGGAGCCACATGAGAGCTTTGTTCGTTCTATTCTCTTTGTTCATTATGTTCTATTCTATTTGATGATATTGTAATCAGTCATGTTGGGATCGCTCTGAGTAGCAATGTAACTGTCCTCTATGGTTAATGCAATATACTCTTATATGGGTTTGATGTTCTGAATTCTGTGATGTGTATATGACTAAGATGAATGTATTGGTCGTGGTAATTTTTTTTTTTTCATCCTGAATATGTTCATGAGTAGTATCTTGTGCAAAGTAGTTAAACATGTTCGGAGCACTTAGTTCTATCTGTTTTATTCTATAGTCGTGGTTGGTCGATATCTGATCTATTCCTAATCTTACTAAGGTCTGTTAGACAGACAAAATCCTTCTTGCAAACAAGAACGATCTCCCTAGTATTCTAAGGATATCTAGAAACAAACAGACAAATACAAACCATTTTCTCTAGGTCATTATGCTTCAGAATTATTAATTAACTACATATGGAGAGCTTCTCCTACCTAAATTCCAACGCTTATTTTGATCTTCAATCCAGTCGCTCCAAGAGATATTGATCCAGCACGTAAGACCTATGACCAAATACAAGCAAAAGGGATCAAGAGCACCTGCAAGATATAATAATTCAGAAACAATAATCTATCTCAGTGATCAAGGAATCCAAGAATTAAATTATTCAAAGAGATACATGAACAACTTAATGAGAAAATAGAATCCATTTGTATTAACTTTGAATGATAAGAAGTAACCTTACAACCTTGATGCCTTGATGTTTGTACAGGTTCTTCGGGTCTCGAACAGTCATTTCCCTCAGTTTGAAAAGACTCCAACTCTCTGAATTAGCATGGAACTATGATCATGATTATGTAATCCTTCTCATGCCAATGATGTCAAATGTGGAGAGTATAATTTCTTCAGCAATTCACCTCAAAACCACCAAGTTCCAAGTACCCTTGAGACTTAAACATGATCTCAATTTATAGTAGAAGGGAAGTATTTTTAGTTCCAATAAGGAAGGGATAAAGTCCTCTCATAAAGGGATTTTAGTTCCAAAAACCAAGGGATAGCTCCATTAATGAAGGGATAGAGGTTCATGAATGGAAGGGGCAAAGCTCGACCAGATAACGCTTCTAGAAGCCTCCAGCTAGGAGAATATTCAATCAGCTGGGCTTCTAGAACTTACTTTTTCTTTTATTTTACCTTTTACGGGGGTCCTCAGTTTTAACAAACAAAACATGTGGGATGTGCCACAGGTTTTAGAGCAATAAACCATGGTACCGCAGGCAATTACTAGGAAAAGTGCAGAGTTAGGATTTTTGGGGTTTCAATGAGCTTTTTTCGAATTCCAAGACTTGGTTTAGGAACTTTATGATTTTGGACCTCTAAGGCAGCAATAAATAGGTATTGATAAACCCATATAGACAACTAAATTTCATAGTGAAAAATTTCAGTTTAACAGATTTCCCCTTAAAGTGCGAAGTCTGAAGTAATTCTAAAGAGTGAAGTGCTTTATCATTCCGAGGATTGGGCTGTAGGTGTACCAGTTGAAACCTATAAAAAAAATTCAATGCAAACATACATATATATATATATATATATATATATATATATATATATATATATATATATATATATATATATATATATATATATATATATATATATATATATATAGATATAGATATCATCGCAGAGGTAGGCATTCCCATACTCAGATCAAAACTAACTACATGTTCTGGTACATAAATGATTTTAGAATTACATTAGTAGTAGACACAGCATGGATACAACCATCTATTATAATTATTATACTGTATGATGAATAATAAAACTCTTTGCAGTCTGGATGGTAGAAACTAGATCTAGGGTCTTGATTTTTGCTTCTCAAACTAGTGCGATTCTATCCATGCGATTGATTGTGTCGAAGTCGAACATGGTAGAAACCACTTGATTACCAGTCAATGATGTGAACTGTTAACAAGTGTGAGAGAAACCACCAATAATGACAATGGCTCTCAAAGTACTCAGTACAATCTATGAAATGTGAATATGTGATCTGAAGTCGAACATTTCACAGAATCATTCGATCAAAGGTCAATGATGTAACTTGTCATCGAAGGCGAGAAACCTGCCATTAGGGCATGCAGATCTCAATGTACTGATAGGATTCTAGATCAGCTTTCTAGATGATGAGTTGTCGTCAATAGAAAGTGACCCGTCGTAGGAAAGCCCATGACACGAAACCATTAGGTCAAGTTTTGAAGAAATATTTGCAATTACTGACTCAGGGATGGTCAACGTGAATGGAGACAAATTTTTGCAATGAATGGTTTATTTAAACTGATCTCTTGAACACATAACGACACTACATATGGTTTGGTGATGATTGACCAAAAGTTAATACCCAGAAACTGGCTGAAGGCTTTTAACTTGGTTTGATTAACTATTGGCCAAAAGATTTTCCCAAACCTAGGTATGAGTGTAACAAAAGTGTCGTGTTCAAGAGTGGTATACTGATTTTTGAAACGAAGTGTGACAACTGGATTCATTTTCTCTCTTTTCCCCCACCATTTCTAGAAAGTACCTCTTTATTTTTGACAAGCTTGAGGAGGATAACATTTGCTTGTTATGTAAGCTCATCCTTCGGATGAGTCCAACTTACTATTAAAATTGAACCCTAAGAAGGAGTGGTTCATTCGTATTTATACTTGACAGGTCCTTTACTGTTAAGTTTTAATGAGTCCAATATAGGTCAAACTCGGTGTTTTTCAGTTTTAGGGAGTCAGAAGAAAAACTTAAGAAAACTCTATGGGTGTACTTTTTTGTAAATTTAGTCTCTCAAGCCGGAAAAATGATAAACTAATGCAAGAGATAATTCTATTGACCATGATTATTCAATGTATACCTTTTTCGTAAATAGTCCATTTCAATCCGGAAAAAGGAGTAAACTTATACTGAAGGGACGACTGTTCATTTCCTTTAACGAGTTCGAATAGTCAAGTACTCGGAAATATTTTCATATTTAGAGAGTCTGAAAAGGGTTTAAAAGAGAACTCCAAGGTTTTTATTTTTCATAATTTTCAAGAGCTTGAAAAAGTGATAAAAGTGTACTCATCATCAAAATAATCCTTTTCACCTGATAAACATGTTTTCTGCACATAAACTTGAAAAATTAAACATATCTGTTTCCAATAAGTAAAAAATTTTGAAAAATAACTTTTCAAAGTGGAAAAAATATAAAATAATATTTTATTCATTCAAAAAATATTATAAAAAGTAGTTCAACAAAGTTATTTTCACTTTTTGTATTCAGAGTTGAAAGTTGAGAGCTCTGGGCAAAAATATTCCGGAGGTGATAACGGGAGAACCGACTGCTCAAATCAAAAACCGTCGAATCCAGGTAATCAACATCACTCTTCTCTTCATTTTCATCCATTTGAAATCTCTCTTTTTTTTCTTTAAAAAAAAAAATCATTTTTGGGGGGAAAAATGGTTCAAAATTTCGCTCTCGGGGGTCCGCGGGTCAGCCATTGGTTACCTGCAGACCTTGATAATTTTCCTAAAGGAAATTTATTGGTTACCATGGTTTTTATGAAGGGTGCATGCAGAGGTCCGCATTGTCCCTATGCAAAAACTGCAGAGGTACCTTGAGAAAAGGAAATTTGCCAAATTCTCTCAAAAATGGCTAAAAATTTTCACTCTAAAAGCTTTTGACCTTTAAATTCATCCACTTGCAGGTCATTGCACAATGTTGGAGTGGAGAGAACATGAGCACGAAGAGGTAGACGATGCAACCATGAATGATTGGGCCATAATGCGTGTGTTGAGAAATTGCGGATTGTACAAATTCTGGGAAATTCTGGGCATGAGGGCACAAGTAGAGCTAATGACCTGGCTGGTGAATAAATGGGACGTCCAAGAACAATGTTTTATCATCGGTGATCACAAGCTATAAATTGAGCTTGAAGACATATACTTCCTCACTATTTTATCCAAAAGAGGTGAACATATCTCTTTGTTTGGAGCTAGGCAAGGTGGCCTGCCTATTGCTAGCTATAAACAAGAGTTTTTCAATGAAGAAAATTATCCCAAAGACAACCGTATAGATATAAAAACTATCATACGTCTTGATCTAAAAGTCATTGCATTCACCGTGACCAGATTATGTGGGAGTGCAGCTCCACATGTGGCTACCAAGTCACAAATGCAGACAGCCGTCGAATGCTACACAGGTACTATCTTCAATTGGTGTGAAGGGGTGTTGACCAATATGAAGGGTCAACTGACCAGAGCAAAGAACTCAAAGTTAAAATACTTTCAGTATGGTGCCATCTTGCTATGTTTTGCTTTGGGGAGTGTTATCACCATTTTTTTTTTTTCAAAACATGGTATGTCAACTCTGTATTGATCCGATGGTCTAAATAGTTTTGAAAGTAATTTTAGCATGGTTAAGTGTATTTCATAGTTTTAGAGGTTTAGTATTCACCATGAAAATTCAAATAAGGTCTTTATAGGTCCATTCCATAGTAAAAAAGTTCACATTTTTCATTCAAGGGTCATATAAGTAAGTTTTGGGTAAATTTTCTGCAATTAGCCACAAATCCATAGTTTCATAGCGCCATTGGTTCAAAAAGTGAATTTTTCACTACAAAAGTGTTGCTACTTTCGTAGCGCAAAGTTCGAAAATTACACTGTGAGCGCTACGAAAGCGCAGTTTCTTATCTTTCGTGTCAAATGAGTCGAGATCTGTCAGTTTCAGTTGGGGAATGACATGATAGGGGTATGGTGAGTCACTTAGTTACCAGATTTGATGTACTTACCTGTCCTACAGTCATCATAGTCATGATAGGATATCAATCAAACATCATTTGGTCATGAGGTGACATCTCTATTTCAAATTTTTTGCCTAATTGAGTCATCTCTGATTCATTTACCTTCACACAACTGTCTGGGCTTTGAAGCAGTTAAGATAAGTCTGTGGTTGTTCTATGCAAAGGCAACCTTCATCACTCTCAAGCGAGGCCTTTCATTTAATCAAGCGAGGTTGTTTTACAAATTCTAGAGAAGCTAACAGGTGTTTCCAAGAAGCATGATAGATGGGAAGAAAGTCCACAGAGGAGGACATTGTCTAAGATATGAACGTGAAAATGTGAAGGCTTTAGTTGTGGATCAAACAGTGATGGATTTTTTCACCAAAGCAGGTTGTGTCCAGTTTTGTGAAAAACTACAGGGTAGTCACACTCAGGTGTCCAAATATTTTGCTTTACATTTCAGTGGAACCACTACCAAAGTTGGAATGATAAATATGCTAGTTACACCTGAGATCATAGCTGCTACGACAGAGATACCAAGGGCACAACAATATTGGTTTAAAGGTTTTAGGTTTGACATGGAGCCATGGAAGGAGTTTATGAAACCTGAATATGTAGACATGGACCTGAACAATGCAATACCCAGAAGCTGTATCAAGGACAACTATGCAAAGTTGTTATTCAACACCCAAAGATATTTCACATGTGAAGGCAAGTACCATAAAGTCTACACTTATCATTTCAAACTGATGTTGCATTTCACAAGTATGATATCATTAGATTTACCATTTTACTTGCATAGAAGTCTTGCCAAAATGGCTAACAAAGTCCAAGCTAAATCTGATGGCTGTTAAACATCTCTATTTCATCATGGTTTGATAAAGTTACTGGTTTTAAATGAGCTTCAGAAAATAAATAGGGATTGGTATTCCTTTTTATTTATGAGTGGATTTGAAATTGAAGCCCTAACCCTAGCTAGAAACCCTAAGATTAAGGGGAATCCTTCACCACCAGTAGCAGAATCTAGTCAGCCAATGGTTACTAAAGCAAAGAGGTTTGTGAAGTTGAAACCAAGGAAACATATTGAAGATAGAACTGAGAAAACATCAGTGCTTGTTGTAGAAACCCCATCACCTGCAAAACAAAAAGTAGAAAGGGTCAAAGAAACAAAACAAAAACAGGTGGCTAGTAAGCAGGAGATCCAGAGAAAGACAAGAAGTCAAGTAGCAACATCAAAGGGAAAAGTAGTTGTTTCAGTGACAGAGGACAACCCTATGATGAAAGGAAATTTGGATGATATACTTCATGCAATTGATATAGAAGAATCACCTATTGTGCAGGTAAATTTCATTGAAGTGGATGAACTCAAACAAAGAAAAATAAAATCAGCAAAAAAATTGGAATTTGAAGGTGAGAATGCAGCTTTTGCTTTTCAAGCTAGGAAACCTTTAACCAGACATGAAAATAAACTCCAAGAAGGCAGTAAAGATATCCAAGTAACTATTTAAGTAGCCAAAGTCCCTGAAGAGGTGGTTGATCTCTCATCACCTATAGTGGAGCATGCAGCCAGCAAGATAGTGAAGGGAAAGGAACACATGTCAGAGTGTCAATTGTTGGAAGAAAGGTTGAAGCTAGAAAATAAAGAGATGTAAATGATAAGAAAGAGGGCAAGAAATCATAGCATTGAAAAGATAGAATTCAATAGGATGAAGGATGTTTGGGAAGGTCAAACAGATGCTAGGTCAAAGATCCCAAGCAGTGCACAAAAGTTCTTTACATGGACAGTTCCAGCCATTAAAGAAGAAAAATTTGTTAGAGTGATCAACACCCATTTTAGATCCAGTAATAGAAAGCTAAGAGGCCAAGTGGAGGATTTGGAGCTACAATTAAACAGTCTCAAGATGAACTAAAGAGCATAGGTACAAAATGACAAATTCAAAGCAAACTCAAAATGGAAAATGAGGATTAAATTTTGTGAAGGTTATGTTTTTTAGTCCAAATAGTTGATGGTTTTGATGAAGCTAATGATTTTTTGAAGCTATGGCACCTTTTTGTTTTAAATTTTGTGAAAATCTGGTTAAAACTGCTTACGCAGTAGTGTCGTAGCGCTTGTAGTTCAAAAAGGGTGAAATGTGCTACAAAACTGCTGTAGCAGCTTTTTCACCCTTTTCTTATCAAATTTTGGAGGGATGACCATGTATTTTGACTTGAAATTTCTAAGGAAGCTATGTCAAGCGAATATCAAAGTAACCTTGAAATAAAGGAAGCTAAATTTTGAAGGAAAATGGGTAAAAATATTGCGCTACGAAACTGTGATGCTTTCGTACCGCAGGTCTGTCTTCACTGTTTTGAGAAGTTCGAAGTGGTTTTACACAGCTGGCATGAAGGAATGACTTGGGACATATGCTAATCATGTTCCTAACATAAATTATCCTCGAAGTTATGGGATAGAAGTGGCCAGAATATCTCAAAAAACTAAAAGAATCCTAAGCCTAAAAACAAGGGAGCAGTTTCCTAAATTGCAGGAGATCAACATCATCAACATTATGGTCATAACAAGTTGGAATTCATCATCAGGATTCGACTTAATGGAAATATAGGTAGAAAATTATGTAATTAAGTTTAGATAAATATGCTTTGAGTGGAATCAAAAGAGTTCTAATTCTATTTATAATAGGACTCTATCTTAGTTTTACAACTGTGTTTGTAATAAATACCATGTTTTGTGGTTAGAATAGGTGTCAAAGCATAGGAATTCGATGTATCTAGTTGTGGATAAGCTTATCTTATGATGTAAATGATCTATAAAATATCAAGGAGTCGAAATATAAAGGGTTGGAAATTTGTTAGCAAAAAGACTGTGTTTATTGTTAATGATTGTTTTCAACTTAATACAGAGTTTCTACTCAGAGAACTCAAGATTCATAATGAGTTCTTGTACTTTCTTGTTCTAATGGAATACATTCAATATTCTATTGCAGTGGTGTTTGCTTATGTTACTCAGAATTCATCAATATGCTCTGACTTCCTTCATAGACAAACTAACTGTGTGTTTCACTGTTGTACATGTGTATTCCTTGACTTGAACTCGGATATGCCTTGACTTCCATGCTAGGTAGATTGTTTTGGTTTTTCTGAAGCTATTATGACTCCATAAGCCCAATGTACACTTTCTAATGTGATTTACAACCATTTTAAATCATTTATTTTCTTTTATCTCATATAGAGTTAGCCATCTACATATTTATCAAAAATCATAAACCCTTGAGAGAGCCCTCTCAGGTTGAGAAAGCTAAGCCTTATCCAAAAGATTAGTTTGAAACGGTTATATGAGATTAACTTGATTGGTAGCCTATCAAGTCTGATTTTGTGATAACAGAGAGGATTCCATCTCTCGCCCCTTAGCTGATCGTTGTTGATCATGGTGAACCTAGAGAGCCTCGCATGGTACGTTGGGTTGCAATTATGTCTCGTCATGGTAGCGATGGTTGTGTGGTAGTTTGATTCACTCTAGCCTATTTTCATTGGTTACAGAACCAAATATTTTCTATTGAGGATTTCCCGTATGCAGGCATAGATTTTCGAGGAGACCTCGAGATGTCCTTACCTCCAGGGACACAATGGGATGAATCAGGTAAATGGATTGTTTTGATATGTTTTAACTCCAATTTTTATTTTGTTTTTCGATCGTCCAATATTGATAACAAAAAATTTAAATGCAGATGTTGGTCCACGAAAGCCAACCACTCTCCGCCGCTTCGAAAGGAAGCCAACAAAGCCTGTTGCACAGCCACAGAACTAGGCAGCAGAAATTATTACTGACTTAGAGCACAACTTGGAAAGGTTGACTTGAGATATCCCAGAGACATTGATGGATGATATTCCTCTTCGTCTCCATAGACACGTTGCTGGTGTTCCTAGCCATTTTAGGAGATACCTGCGTAGGGTGGCGCGGGCGATAGTTTATTATCATGATCATCACCACGGATAGTGGATGATCATCGCAGACTATTGTATTTTTTTTTTGGTATCACCATCTTTCAGATCATAAGGTGTTTTAAACCTATGGTCGTAGACGATGTAATATTTTTTGAAAACACAAACTCTTATCTATGATATTACTACTTTTGTCGGGTATCTTGTTCAACAAATATCGAATGTTTTTTTGATTTACTGCTTTAATGTTGCAAATGCCTATTTATAACATTATTAGATAATGCATCAACCAATGTATTTAAATTTCTTGAAATGTGTTGATATTCGATGTAATCAAAATTTCTTTCCAAGAGACGAACCTTCAAAAATAATCTTAGTAACACTGGATTTTTAATTGTGTATACTCTGTTTAAATGCAATACAATGAGTTCTGAATCTAGCCTAACAATCAAACATCGAAGTCCAAATGAAATGGCATCAGATAATAACTCAACCATTGCGCTATATTCTGTAACATTATTCTTTGTTTGACCAAGGCTTATCCCGTGCATAGAAACTAACTCATCAGTGGGTGAATAGATAACCCAGGTTGCGGAAGAAATATTTCATGTACTACGACATGCACCATTAGCAAAACCAATGTATGCTTGAAGGGACGTCGACATCTGCAATATCAAGAGTAACCAAGATAAACAGGGATAGTCGTAAATGCAAACTTAAAATAGACACAATCATCTAATCTAAAGCAGCTAACTAGAAAAATAACTAATGTATAGTTGAGATCTTCACAAAAAAATCAAGCATATTATCTCTTCAGATAAAGTCCATTTCTGGGTTTATCTAAAGAGACCCCGTCATAATCAGTCAATTCATAAGCCCCTTTTGCAAGCAATCACTTGACGATGTAAGGACCATGCCACATTGGTTCAAATTTTCCAGCTCCTAGTTTATCGTTAGCTTGATCATATACCAAGACTAGGTCACCTTATGAAAAAACACGAGGTGTAACACTTCGGTCGTATTGAGCTTTCACGCGTTTTTTATGAGCTTCAACTACTAATGCAACGGTGCGTCGAGTCTCATCTAATTGTGTTAAGTACAAAAAGTGTTTTTCCTCTGCAGAAGTAGCTGGTAGTAATTCTATGGCTAATTGGAGTGACAGTAACATAGCTCACAGCTTCTAAATCGTAAACTAGCTGAAAAGGAGTGAACCTTGTTGCAGTTTTTGCTGACGTTCGGTATGCCAAAAGTGCTGAGAAAATCATGGTATGCCAATTTTATTTATGAATTCTGATTATCCTTTTAATCATGGTGGTTAAAACTTTATTAACGGCTTCAACCTGACCATTAGCCTGCAGGTAATATGGAGTAGAGTTATCATGGCGCAGGCCTAGTTGGTCGGAAAGTTAGGTCGTCATAATATTTCGAAAATTACTCCCATGGTCAGTGATAATAGCTTGGGGTACACCAAAACGAGCAATCACATGATTGAATACAAACGTAGCTGCAGTCTTGCAATCTACCGCAAATGTAGGCATTGCCTCGACCCAGTGGTAAAATAATCTATTGCGAGAATAATATACCCATGCCCCCCGGTCGAGTGAGGGTTACATGTAATGAAATCAATGCCCCATTTTTCAAAAGGACCAACAGTAATTATGGGGTGAAGAGGATCTGGTGGTGCACACATCTTTCGATCAAATATTTGACAATTGTGGCATTTTCGGACTGCAAGAATGCAATTTTTGAACAATGGCGGCCAAAAATAACCAGCGCGCAATATATTTTGGGTTGTGGCATACCTAGACATATGAACACCACACACTCCAGAGTGGCAGTCATTCAAAACTCTTTCAGCCTCTTCATGGGTTAAATATCGTCGAAATACAGAATCTGCACCACAACAATAAAGTGTGTCTCCAACAATATTGTATTGTTGGGATTGGTAACGGATCTTTCGTCAATGTGAAAATGAAAGCTCAAGCCGAAAGGTTTGGGTTTGGAGATAAATGATGATATCTCCATACCATGGATCTAATTTACTTATAAGAAACAAATATTCATCAGCAATTGGATGCTCTACCACAGTTTCCGTCTCAATATTTGGGAAGTCACACATAGGTTCAGTGAACACTAGTGATTTATTTGATTTGGATTTTTCAAAATCTAAATCAAACTCCTGAAGGATAACAGTCCATTTAGAGTATTTGACCCCAAGTAATTTATTAGTCAAAATATACATTTTTGGGTTGCAATTAGATATCACAGTTGTTTTTCGTAACAAAATGTAATGATGAAATCGTTGGACAACTTGAACTGCTCCCAAGGCCAATTTCTCCAAATGCGAATATTTAATCTCTGTTGGATTGAGATTCCGACTGAGATAATAAATCACATGCTCGTTGTGGAATTCATCCTCTTGAACTAATACCATTCCAATGGTGGAATTAGAGGCTACTAAGTATAAAAAGTAATCTTGGCTGTAATTTGGTGGATGCAATAATGGTGCATGGGTCAACACATGTTTTAAAGCATCAAAATATTGATCAGCAATCTCATCCCAAATAAAAGGAACATTTTGTTTCAACAAAATGGAAAAACCTTTTGTTAACTTAGCATAGTTCTGGATAAATCGACGTAGAAAGTTTGCTTTCCCTTGCAAACTTTGGAGTTGGCGAAGTGTGGAAGGAGGAGGTAAATTGATAATAGCCTCAAACTTCGAAGGGTCGACACGAATGCCTTCTTTCGAAACAAAATATCCCAATAATCTACCAAATTTCACATAAAAAACACATCGTGGGGATTCAAGCGAATCTTATAATGCCTACATCTCATAAAAATCGCTCGTAAATGAGTAGGATGATCTTCCTTGTGTAATGAATGAGTAGGTAAATCATCAAGATAAGGTTGCACAATGTGTTTAATGTCATGAAAAGCGTAAGACATTTCCCTTTGAAAAGTTTCACCAGGATTTTTCAATCCAAAAGATAACTTACAGTAAGAAAATGTTCCCCAAGGACAAATGAATGTTATTTTTGGTTGATCAGCAGGGAGTATGTTTATTTGATTGTATCCAGAAAATCCATCCATAAATGAATACATTTCATTTTCGGCGCAATCGTCAATGATTTGGTCAATATAAGGAGTTGGATAATTGTCTTTAGGACAAGCTTTGTTTATATCTCTATAGTCAACACATACTCGTATAGTTCCTTGTTTTTTAGTCACAGGAACAATATTAGACACCCAATCTGTCAACGGGATTGGATAAATAAAACCTGCTTTCAGTAATTTCTCAACTTCAGCTTTAATGGCTGCAGCTTTTCATGGATGTATCAGACGTAATTTTTTCCTGATAGGTTTAGCATCCTGGTAAGTTTTGATTTCATGAACGACAATCAATTCCTGGCATTTCTTCATAAGACCAACAAAATATGTCGCAGAATTCTTGAAATAGGGCTTTATATGTAGTAATTTCATTTAACGTATAAGAAGCACCTATATGAATGTTTTCAATAACTGCTGGTTTAACTAATATGTCAATGGGAACTGTCGAAGAAATATTTCCCAAATTAATTTTAGAATCTGAATTTGTGATCGAAATTGGACTTTGGGGTTCCTTGACATAGTCAATTGTAAAAATAGATGAAAAATCATTTTCAAATTGATCAAGCTCAGGTAAAAATGATGACCTATCACTAGAAAATTTGGCGGAATTTCCGACGGCCAATTCGTCGCTATTCCGACACATAGTCGTCGTAAGAGCGACAGTTCAAGGGCAGGCAAAACGTGGTTTGCCATACCGTCGCAGTTCCGACGCACTTAAAAAGTGTCGCACTATCGACACTTTTTCCGTCGCTTCCAAACAAGCGTCACTCTTCCGACATTTCCCATTCATCGCACTTCCAACCTTTGTAAACTGTCGCACTTTCGACAAAATGTGGTCTGACGTTTTGAACGTCGCTCTTCCGACGTTTGTAAACTGTCACAATTACGACGAAATGTGGTCTGACGTTTTGAACGTCGCTCTTCCGACGTTTGTAAACTGTCGCAATTCCAATGCAATGTGGTTCGATGTTTTGGACGTCGCTCTTCCGATTGTTGTAAACTGTTGCAATTCCAACGAAATGTGGTCCGACGTTTTGAACGTCGCTCTTCCGACGTTTGTAAACTGTTGCAATTCTGACGAAATGTGGTTTGACGTTTTGAACGTCGCTCTTCCGACGTTTTTATACTATCGCTCTTCCGACTTTTTAAAGATGTCGCAATTCCGACGCTTACAAGGCGTCGGTATAGCGACGGCGGGTTCAATTTAAAAAATAAATAAAAAATGAAACTTTAAAAGAGGAAAAACGTTGTTTTGAATATATTATATGAAGTAAAACAATCCATGAAGTCATTACATTTTCACATCTGAAGATTGGAACCCAAATATCCATCCAGAAAAGTGGAAGTCCCACCCCAGAAAATGATAAAAAAATACCCCATGTCACATAAAGGGACATGATATAAAACCCAGTAACGGTCCACATGGATATTATCGACAATATAAGAAAGCATCCAAATATGCCCGAGGCATCTATAAGAAAGTGAAATAGCAGTATGTAGAATAGTAAAGCAAAAGATAGAGTACCGACGTCCATTGTTCCAAATACAAATTAAAGTACCCAAAATCCTGCAACAGAGAAAAACGCTAATCATGTGAGGAGTGTGATATGTCCAAAATATAAAATGACCATCAGACCATATCAATAAACCAGCAACATAGACCAGCATCGCTAGTTTTGAAGGCAGAGTGATAAACATTAATCATTTTTTTTTTCACAAGAAAAAAAACGTTGTTTTGAATATATTATATGAAGTAAAACAGTCCATGAAGTCATTACATTTTCACATCTGAAGATTGGAACCCAAATATCCATCGAGAAAAGTGGAAGTCCCACCCCAGACAATGATAGAAAAATACCCCATGTCACATACAGGGACATGATATAAAACCCAGTAACGGTCCACATGGAGATTATCGACAATCTGAGAAAGCATCCAAATATGCACGAGGCATCTATAAGAAAGTGAAATAGCAGTATGTAGAATAGTAAAGCAACAGATAGAGTACCGACGTCCATTGTTCCAAATACAAATTAAAGTAACCAAAATCCTTGAACAGAGAAAAACGCTAATCATGTGAGGAGTGTGATATGTCCAAAATATAAAAAGACCATCAGACCATATCAATAAACCAGCAACATAGACCAGCATCGCTAGTTTTGAAGGCAGAGTGATAAACATTAATCATTTTTTTTTAACAAGAGAAAAAACGTCGTTTTGAATATATTATATGAAATAAAACAGTCCATGAAGTCATTAGATTTTCACATATAAAGATTGGAACCCAAATATCCGTCCAGAAAAGTGGAAGTCCCACCCCAGACAGTGATAGAAAAATACCCCATGTCACATACAGGGACTTGATATAAAACCCAGTAACGGTCCACATGGAGATTATCGACAATCTGAGAAAGCATCCAAATATGCCCGAGGCATCTATAAGAATGTGAAATAGCAGTATGTAGAATAGTAAAACAACAGATAGAGTACCGACGTCCATTGTTCCAAATACAAATTAAAGTACCCAAAATCCTTGAACAGAGAAAAACGCTAATCATGTGAGGAGTGTGATATGTCCAAAATATAAAAATACCATGAGACCATATCAATAAACCAGCAACATAGACCAACATAGCTAGTTTTGAAGGCAGAGTGATAAACATTAATCATTTTTTTCACAAGAGAAAAAACGTTGTTTTGAATATATTATATGAAGTAAAACAGTCCATGAAGTCATTACATTTTCACATCTGAAGATTGGAACCCAAATATCCATCCAGAAAAGTGGAAGTCCCACCCCAGACAATGATAGAAAAATACCCCATGTCACATACGGGGACATGATATAAAACCCAGTAACGGTCCACATGGAGATTATCGACAATCTGAGAAAGCATCCAAATATGCCCGAGGCATCTATAAGAAAGTGAAATAGCGGTATGTAGAATAGTAAAGCAACAGATAGAGTACCGACGTCCATTGTTCCAAATACAAATTAAAGTACCCAAAATCCTTGAACGGAGAAAAACGCTAATCATGTGAGGAGTGTGATAACCATCTGTAGAAACCCAGGCTCGCTTGTAAGATCAGGCTCGCTTGATTCCAAAATTGGTAACCATCTATTGCATCCGAGATGTAAGGTTCAGGTTCACTTGTTTCCATTAGTAGCCCGCTACATCATCCACCCTATTCATAGCAAAAAGGTTCCTGTAGATATAAAGAGAAAGTATAACACGTAGACCATATAAACATGGCTCTGTATTTCAAAAAATAGGTTTAAAATAGAAACAAGGCAACATTTTTTTCTTCTAAGTAAATTTAATCTATTAACAGTGGGAATAAAATTACACCGAAGTCAAAATCATTTCCAAGACTCATGGCAAATTTGTCATCAAAAAATCAAAAAATTAAGAAGATTGCCCTCATACGGGGAAACCAGTCTTGAACATTTAATTTACAGAATTCAAAAATATTACAAAGGTCCAGCACAGTAAAATAATCTAAAAGCAACCCAATTAAGTGGGCCGCGAAGCAAGAAAAACAAATTAACCAAACTACTCCTCTGGCTCCTCGACGATTCAGCACCATCCTTCAGAAGGTCCAGGATCGCTAGGTGCTACCTCCACATTCATGCCATGACTCCCCTCCTGAAGGCCCGAATGCTGGCCAACTTTTTCCGAGCTCAGACCTGCCGGATGGGTGCATTCTTCCTCCGTTTGGGCCTCCTCGTGGAAAACCACAGTGACTGAAGTTGTGATTCATGGGCGGTTGAGAGAGCAATTAAAGGAAAATTGCGCAATGCGCGTCGTGGGAGAAGGTGAACTAGCGGTGGGGAAACGAGGAGCAGGGGAATCCATACGGTGGCTAGATCCTGCAACCCGACCCCGCCCACTCCTAGTATTTGGATAGTAACCTGCGTAATAATCACTGGACTGGCCGGAAGACAACTCGGTTGAGGGGCTGGAGGGAGCGCGCAGGGGTTGACCTCTAGTGCTCCCCCTGTGGCAACACATCCTTTGACGCATGCGAGGCATGGGTGCAGTGTCACTAGCAGTGGGTACAAGAGGAGACGGAGAAGCAGAATTCTAAGAAACAGAGGAAGACAGACAAGGACCAGACCGAGAGAAATGCAGATATGCAGCAAGGTCTACGCAGCAGTTCAGCTGACCACTTCTCCTTCTCGTCACAGTGAGCAGGCAATGTAACCCAACAATCGACTCGTCTGAAAAACCATAGCGAAATTCGATTTTATCGACCCGACTGCAATGCAATCGAAGGATGCCCATCATAATTAATCTCTGATCATTAATGAGAACCGAAGGTCGGATCATATTGGAGCATGCAGAATCGCTAACAAGAGTGGAGGTCCGATCTTGAACAGTGTTAAACTTAATGCGATTAGATGTGTAAACCTTGGAACTTAATTGAACAGCATTAAAACTTAATGCGATTGATATGAAATCGCCACATCCATGTCCCATCGCCTTAAACGCCATCGAATGCACCCGCAGCCGGGAGCAGGGCAAGTTCTGATTGAGTACACGTGGCAGAAATTGATTGGAGCGGATCTTTGTTTGGGCCGCTCGCGCAATGGAAATCCGGACCCGAAAAATATTAGGGCGAATTTGATAAGAAATTCACGTCACAACCCTCCCTCCGTACGCCAGCCCAACTTTGGACCCTAAAAAGATTAGGGTGGAATTCATTTGGTTTTCGCGTCACAAAATTGGCCGACGTCAGCAGGCTATTTTGGAACGCGAATTTGGTTTGAATTATGGTTTATCGCCGTTTGAAGTCCGACAGGCTCGACTTAAGAACAATTTTGTTTGATCCCATCTTATAAAATTTGTGTTGGTTTTATTTGATAATACACATATTTATAATAAATCATGGGAATACCACACTAGTAAACATGTGGAAAAGTTATATAAATTATTGAGAACAATCATTTTTATGTAAAAATATCCAAATGTGCTTTTGGGAAATAAGAAGTCGAGTATTTGGTTCATATTGTTTTAAAGGAAGGAGTGAAGTTGGAGCCTCAAAAGATGCAAGCTATTACAAAATGACCTATTCCTAAGAAAATCAAGGTTCTTAGAAGATTTTTTTAGACTTATATGATATTATTGATCATTTGTTAAGAATTATGCTTGCATTTCAAGTCCACTCACATATCTCTTGAAGAAAATATCATTTATATGGAATGATGAGGCTACTTTGGAATTCTCTCTTTTAATGGATGCCATGTCTTCTACACCAACATCGGTTGCACCTACTTTTGGTAAAACATTCATAGTAGAGTGTGAGGCACTAGGACAAGGAATTTACGTGACATTAACACAATAAGGGATATCATTGGCTTTTAAAAGCAAGGAATTCAAAGAAAATATTTGGTGAAATCTACGTATGAAAAATAAATGGAAGCAATATTACATGCAATAAAAAATGGGGATAGTATATCACTAGGAGGTACTTTAAAGTCAAGATATACCATGATAGCATAAATTATTTTTTGAAGCTATGGATTTCATTGGAAGATTAACAAAAATGAGGGGAAAAATGCAAAGTTTTAATTTTGAGATAATCTGCAAAAAGGGTAAGGAAAATTTAGTACATGATGCTCTTTCTAAAATAGAAGAGGCCTCAAATTTATATCCAATTACATTTTCTATTCCTAGGTGGCTAGAAGAAGCTTGCCATAATGGAAAAATGACAATAGTACTAAACAAAAACTAAAATTTATAAAGGATGGATGAACTCTATGGAGCATTGGGAGTGAAAGAGAGATATACTTTGGTGCAAATGTAGAATATTTTTATGCACGCAAGCATATTTGAATAAAAAAATATTAAGGGAGTCCCATGTCTCTCTGATGGTAGGACGCAGGGTTCCTTAAAACATATCAAAGGATCAACAAATATATTTTTGGAAGGAATGAATAAAGATATTCAAAATTTTGTAAGAGAATGTCAGGTTTGCATAATAAATAAAAGAGAGATAGTAAAATCTCTAGGGTTACTTCAACCATTCCATATACATATTCAAAGACTAGAAGATATATCAATAGAATTTATTACAGGGTTATTGAAATATAAAGGTAAGTATTACATTTTTGTGGTCATTTATATAGACAAATTTTGTAGATTTTTTTTGTAGAGCTCAAAGTACATAAACAACAAGCCAAGTGGCAGAAGTGTTCGTGAAATAAATTCATAGTCTTCATGGTTTTCCTAAAGTAATAGCAACAAGAAAATTTTGGAAATAATTATTTAATATGAGTGGAGAAACACTAGCTGCCATGAGTTCTACATATCAAACACAATCAAATGGTCAAACAAAAATAGTTAACAAATGTTTTTAAGGTTATCTACAATGTTACTATTTAGAAAAGCAATCTTAATGGATGAATTGGGTTCGTCAAGGAAGAATGGTAATATGATACTACCTATCACACATCTACTAAAATTTCCCCATTTAAGGCCCTTTATGGATATCCAACTCCTAGTATCTCATACTTTTTGCAAGATAAGTCCAAAGTATAGGAAACAGAGTCACATATGGAAAATACTAAAGAAACTTTGAAAATTATTATGGAAAACCTTCAAATGACATGAACATGATAAAACAACAAGGGGAACAACATTGAAGTGAAAGATAATTTGAGGAGGGTAATTGGGTATTTTTTAGATTATAGCATTATAAGCAATCTTCATTCAAGAAAAAGAAGAATAAAGAATTAGCTCAAAAATGTTATGGCCTTAAATAATTATTCATAGGATTGCACAAGTGGTATAGAAGTTATATTTTCCTTCTTCTTGCATTCATAAGGTTTTTCATGTATCTTGCCTAAAAAAGGTTTTGGGAAAAAGTATGCCAATGTAAATAGAACTTCCAAAATTAGATGAAGAATGAAAGTTGATTCTTGAACCACAAAAAGTTATAGATAAACATTATGTATCTCTTTGACATATAACCATTATGAAGTACCTAATCAAGTGGAAGAATATTCCTCTAGAAGAAGGTACATGGTAAAATGATCAATTCGTGATGAAATACCCACAGCTAAAGGGTTCCTTTGAAGTTTTGACAAAGGTTTTGTTATATGTTTTATATAATGTGTGGCGGAATAGTTTTATTGTTTGTTAATGTCCCACACGGTGATCAAATTTGAAGGGCAGGTCCGAATTTCAATTAGAAGGGCATATATCTATGTTGCCCTTCCATAATGAAAATCTTTAAAAAAAAAAACTTTTCAATTGACCACAATAAATTATTTTTACATTTCATTTTCAGAAAGACAAAACCATCAATCTTTATATTAATAAAAGACTGTTACATATACAACAATGAAGAAGGCTCCATCTTTCATTGCTTAAATATCTCATTAGCAATGTCAACATAAGTCTTGAAGACACTATTATAAGAATTTGGATACATACCACCGGGATATAGGAGATTCTTATGTGTCAGATTGTGTAATGCAATTTTGACTTTGTCTCACAAGGAGCAGCAGCATGGAGGTCTGGATTTTTCTTATAGAACTTTTTTATTATTATTTGAAATGTTGTTTATAGATATGAAGAAAACAATGAAATTATGAGCATGGTGGACAATTAGTCAAGCTCATGATGCCAAACCATGATGATGTAAGTTTGGAATTTAACATTTTTACATGTTAAAGACAAATAGTCAAAATCACTGACAACTTAGTATGCCATAATTAATAATCATTCCATGTTCACTTTTGTTAATAGGTTTATGTCACACGATGATCTCCCTTCTCTGGCATTTACTTGTATTGAAGATTACTATTCTAGGAATAAGGATTTATTTTCTCCAAAAATAACCCTAGACCAACATTGAAAATGCATCAAGGATATCTTTCTATGCTTCATAAGTACATATGTTCTACTTCTAAATCATGTCTTGGAAGTGGTTGTTTCGCTTGAAATTATTCACCAGTTGGTTTCCTACCAAAGTCTTTTTCTCATTTTCAACATCCAATACATGAAAAAGATAATGGTGTAAAACAACATAAATATTTGAAATTTTGCAAGAATTATCTGGCACACTTTGAATATTAATTTTGAATTCAAGTGCATGATGTTGTACAGGATCAAGTGTCATTTTGAATACCAAATGTTTTATAAGAAACTTCTCAACATTCTACCCTGCAATAAGGATTAAATGACAATATTGCATCAACTATTTCCATAATAAAAGTGCACCTCGGCCATAAGACTAAACAACTACAAATGTTGTAGATCTAACAAGACCACACAATCAAATGTATTCCACAGGGCCAATACTGTATGAAAAATGAAAAGGATTTTGCAACCAAAAATACCTTAGGCAACTAATTCAATTAGATACACCAAACCATCAGCAAAAAGGAAAACCAGCCTACTCAAAAGGCAAGCGTTTACCTCCTTTGACAAAATTTGAGTTCCGAAACAAGGGCCTTTATTGTCTTGTCAATGCCCCTAGTAATTTGAACGGGGTTTTCACCTGCTGCAACAACCTAAACAAAAAGGTTTCATTTCAAATTATTTTCCACAAATTTAAGATACAACCATTGTCAATTTTGTATTTCCTAACAAGCTCATAAATTTTGACAAAAGAACCAAAATTTTTTAATACCTGATAGCAATTTTTTCACTTAAAAACTATCTTGGACTCAATAAGCCCAACCCAAAACTAAAAAACCAAACACCAGAAGACCCTACAAAAATGAATAGATGATCTTAATCCAGTACTATTGACAAAAAGTTACTTTTACACCCTCACTTATTAAACCCTGTGCTGTTGAATTTTAACTTCAACTGTTGCAGCAGAAGGACGGATGCAGCAGCAACATTTTTTTTTGGAGGTTGCTTGCACGCCATCCAGAAATTTAATTCAGCATTTAAAATTCCTACAAGTTTTTTTGGTAGATGGCCGCAGCCATATTTCTGTACAGGATTGTATTTAAACACAACAACTAGCATTAACGCAATTCACCAACCAGAAAATAAACAAACAGAAGTTTACCCCCCAGTTTTGTAAATTCAAAAGGAGGACACATGGAGCATTAATATTGGATCGCATGAAATTGAAGGGAATCTGAAAATCTGAAAACCAGACCCGAATTTTTTATAAGGCACATTGGATTGAAAATTCGCGTTACAAATTAGGCAGATGTCAACATCCCATTTTGGAACGCGAATTTGGTTTGAAATTCAATCTATTCAGACTTTTGAAGTCCGACGAAAAGGGTTTTTTAATGTTTTGATAATTTAATTTTATGTATGCTTTAATATATACATATGTTTTAAACATATGTTATATATATATCATATGCGAAATGAAAGGTGGGCCATAGTATTTATTTTTAATTTTAATTTTTTTTAAAGAGGGTTTATTATAATATGTTTTATATGTTACAGCATATAAAAATAAAAAGGACAAAAAAACTTGGTAGTTTTTTTTATAGACAGTACGTAAAATTTTTATTACACAGCAGTGTGTAAAAAGTGAAAGACTGAGTGTAACTTTTTAAGTGTGTATGCACAACAGTGCGAAAGTGAAAAACACAACAGAGTGTTTTAGAGATAGAGTATGTTTGTTTTGAACAGACAGTGAGTTGGTTTTATGCACTGCGTTTTGTAGCAGTCATAATTTTGTAATCCCTCTCAGTGAGGAAGAAGTGTAATAGTTTTGTTTTGAGTTATTGAAGGGAATAGAAGTTTGTTTTCAAAGTATTGAAACTCTATCTCCTGTCAAAGAAATTTTTATTTTCTCTGTGTTAAAAGAAGGGAGATTTATTCTCCATTCATTGTTCTGGAATTTTTCAATATTCCAAGATGTGCAAGAACAACAGATGTTGTGGTTCCATCCCCAGCTAAATCATTTGTCTTTTCCACAGCTTGCCTTACCAACTTGGCCCCAATATTTTCAACTGGGTCCTCAAATTCAACCAATAAAAATGCCAAAACCATAGCATTGAGATACATTTCATTACACTGTCAATAACAATAAAATTTGACTCAGCCATAACCCTTTCCTTTTATTGTTGTGAAAATATTTATACATTACTCTGATGTGGCTAGTCCATAGGCCAAGTAGACCACTGGGTAACAAATATGTTTCCTTTCACCTTTGAGTTTTCAAATTATGCCTACCAAATCTAAGACATTTAAGAGGGGGAACTAATACAACGATAAAAAGAAAACCAGAGCACACATCTACAAATTACCTCCTTAGCTACTGTCACACCATCATTAACTATTTTCGGAGAACCATGCTTGCTCTCCAAGACAACATTTTTCCCCTCACCCCAAGGGTGACTCCAACAAGATCAGCAAGTTTGTTCACACCACCTGCAAGACAAATTGACAATGCTTTCAGTAAGTGTGAAATTGAATGCCAGACCATATGCAAAAACAACCCTCCATGAAAACTTAAAATAACACATTAAAATAGAATATAAGTGGACAAGGAAAGATCCACCGCAGTGAAGTTTCATGTGCAGGTGACCTTCCTTTAAACATAATTTTTTCTCTGACCTGCAATTTTTTTGTCACTGAGCCATCCTTGTTGAAGTACAACTCCTTTTCCATAGCTCTTGTATTAACTACCTTCTCTCTGTCGCGTAATCTCAGAGTCCCTCTTCTGCTTGAGCAATTAAAGGAAATGGGTGAAAAAACTGAAAGAGAAGACAATTGTCTACCATAATTATCAAACATTGCACCCAACTTCTTCCCCTTTCCATTGTTACCCAATGAGGTAGATGTGGAAATTGTTGTCATACTACCCAAAGCAGAGGCCATATTCTCTTATCCTCAATATAGAATTACAAGATCTTCATATTAGTATGAACCTTAAAAAACATGACTCCCATTGCTAAAAACCACTTTTAAGTTGTAACAGGCAAACTAAACAACTATCGCAACTTTTGGCAACTTATGGAGCATTAAGAGAGAAACAACCAAAGAGAAATACAACCACAATCCTCATTTTAATGAGACCGGACTATATATTTGCATTAAGATAATAGAAAGAAATCACAACTATATTAAGGCCAGCACAAAACAATCTTTAACCAGTGTCTCTCACGGCCTTCAGGTTGCCATGCTAGAGGTTGCATATTTTTAATTTAAATTCTTGACCTCTCGTGCCCATCTATGAATGCATCCAATGGGATATCTACATCAAATGCTCCTTTATATCCCCAAAAACAAATTCCCTACTGTTACACCATTTTTTGGTCATCTAACCTCTTATCATTAGATGGACCCAAGTACATCATGTAAGACCAATTTTACCCTAAGTAAAATTGCTTTCACTATGTAAAATAACTTAATAAACCACATTTATTAGGTTGTTTATGGTCTAAACAGGAAACCCCAAAAGAAAATATTAAACAAACCTATTTTGTTTGATTTTCCTCATGGAATAATTAATTAAACCATAATTTAATTATTATTCCTAGTCATGTTTAACCCAAAACAAAGAAATTAATTAGATAAACCTTTATTTATCTTATTATTTTCTAGGAATAATTATTTAAATATTATTTAGATAATATTCCTTGTTAAATATGACCAAATCACCCATAAATAATTAAATAAATCATTAGTTATTTGATTATCCTTCAACCACTTCCTTAAAAAGATAAATAAATCATTTATTTATTTATTATTGACAAATAAAGGGATTTGACCCAAGTCAAATACTTTTTCCCTCCAACAAATATAATAAAATATTCCATAAAAGGTGGATCTAGATTTGGTTAACATTATTTTAATTATGCACCAAGATCTAGAATGACCCAATATTTTGTTATAAATAGGAGGGTTTTTCCTACCATTCTTCACCTTTTGTTTCCTATTAGATCACTCTGGATCTAAACTCTTGGTCTGACTTTGAGCCATTTTCATTGTCATATTTTCCATTATTTGCTGTGTGAGCTCCCTTTGAGTTCTATCTTTGTCTGGGTTTTCTACACCAACAGGAGAGAGAAATGCTAGATCTGAAGTGATGAGGACTTCCAAGAACCCATCCCATTGAGGAGAATTGGAAAAATCTTCTTGTTTTCCTCCCAGGTGCCCTTAACACAAAAATTCTTTCAAAAATTGTTCTTGTCTTGTCTATTGGATATATGGAGAAAACCCTTGTTTTTACTGTTTAATGTCTTTCTATGCATAGATCTGGTTTTTTGCATCTCTTGTCTTGATCAACTAACTGCAGATCTGAAGATATTGGCAGCCACTTTTGATGTTAGGGCTATTAGTTATGCGTAGCTAAAGTGGTATTTTTTCGTACACATCGACAAAGGATTCATACTAACACCTACTACAAGAGCACTAGTATTGATGGATCACCCCACACCATCCCACCCACTAGAAATAGTGAAAAAGGAAACCCGAGAAAAATTCTGAAATATCTCAAGATGACTATATGGGTGGTTCTTATGAATCAACCAACCATTCATAACATGCTCATCAATCGAAACCATGAGTATTATGTGACGATATTCAAGCACACACTGAATCGGATTTCTGAAGCTATGTTAGAGAAACCCTAAACTCTCACTGAAAATAGGTGAAATGTGGCACCACTCAGAGATTGACATGTGCCAATTGGTACAAGTGGTAGACAATTGGAATGCTCAAACAACGAGGTGATGCAGGAATTACATGAGGGAGAAAATATCAGAAAAGCCCCAAATCTGGAGAACTAAAGCTCATCACCAACCTGAGATTGACAACTTTACATGATGTAACCTATGAAATCGTAAATGGAGAAATCAGAGTAACAATAAAGTAACCTATGTAACAATAAAGTCGGATTCATCCTAGGAGTGGTAATGGGAGAATCATAGTGAACAACAGGAAACATGCAGAGTTGCTTACAATCAAATAGATGAAAAAACACATACAAAAAACCTAGATAATAATCATGAACAAGCTTAATATTGAATTATGAACCGTAAAGGAACTTACAAAATGTGACATTACGAACCTGGTTAAGCGCACAAGCAAAAATATCCTGGACATGACCCTGGTTGACAAGTTGTATTGCTCATGATGCAAGAGGATTTGTACCTGCACTGCCAAGTCAATAAAAATCCATCATTATCTATACAATAAATACAAGTAATTGATGTAGTATTTTTTACTCTAAGATGCATTCTTATGATAATGTTAGAACATATGTTGAAAATGTCAAAACATACCTGAATAAGCTCCTCTTCTTTTCAAGAACAATTTATTGGAGTCGCATGAACTTGGAACAAGCCTCCCACGATCTGAAAGAGTAGCAACTAAGTCAACAATGACTTTTTTGTTGCTACGCTAGATTGAGGGAGGTTTGCTCCAAGATTAAATCGCTCCAATAAATTATTCTCTACTAAACAGGGCCAACCACGTGAAGGTGTAAGCTCTTATGGCCCCTCCCCCTCCCCCCCTCACATCACTCTCTATTCCCTAATACCCAATCTATATTTCATTTTTTACTTTCATGAGCATAAAAAAAATATTCAATAACTAATAAAAAAACAATTCAACAAAAAGTACGCAAGGAAACATTGCAATTAATGCTTGACATAAAAATAGTATGATAAATGAATTTTTTATATAACGCAAAAAACGTTCCAAGTATGGTAACGTTTGTCTTATAATAATACAATATTTTACATTATCAAATTTTATTTTTCTTCTTCCTATTTATAAAGCTCCTAATTACATCATCAATATCATCGTGCTCTACTCCTATTTCGTGCCTTTCGACCCACACTGCTGACCTAGTTGCGTAGTCACGATGTCTGGTCTCATCCAGTGACGGGGCATCGCCTACAAAAATAGATAATATTAAATTTTAATTGTCAGTTTTTAAATATCATTGAACTAGTTCTGTAATATTAATAAAAAAAATTGCAATGAGATTATTTACCTGGTGCACCAGTTGTCGCCGCTGACCTAGTTGCGTAGTCACGATGTCTGGTCTCATCCAGTGACGGGGCATCTCCTACAAAAACAGATAATATTAAATTTTAATTGTCAGTTTTTAAATATCATTGAACTAGTTCGGTAATATTAATAAAAAAAATTGCAATGAGATTATTTACCTGGTGCACCAGTTGTCGCCACTGACCTAGGTGCGTAGTCACGATGTCTGGTCTCATCCAGTGACGGGGCATCGCCTACAAAAACAGATAATATTAAATTTTAATTGTCAGTTTTTAAATATCATTGAACTAGTTCGGTAATATTAATAATAAAAAAATTGCAATGAGATTATTTACCTGGTGCACCAGTTGTCGCCGCTGACCTAGTTGCGTTGTCACGATGTCTGGTCTCATCCAGTGACAGGGCATCGCCTACAAAAACAGATAATATTAAATTTTAATTATCAGTTTTTAAATATCATTGAACTAGTTCGGTAATATTAATAAAAAAAATTGCAATGAGATTATTTACCTGGTGCACCAGTTGTCGCCGTTGGGACTGTTGCCCTGTCTTCCTCTCTGGTGGTAAGATCCTCAAGGGAAACATTCTTTGTCATTTAAACAAAAAACGTTATAAGGAAAACCATCAAGGTATAATTAGAAAAAATTATAAGTGGAAATTAATTACCGTCACGGCCCTCACTGATAACAGCATTGTCGGCCTGGTCCCCACTACAATGATCAGGTTGCACGTGAGGATCATCTACATCTGGCTCTAAAACTGGGTTATTTGCCTCGTCGGTAGTGCTGCTCCCCTGATTTAAACAAAGTTGTTAGACATTAAATTTATGGATAAAAACAAACATATTGAAAGGTTAATGTTTTACCTTATCAGGCATTCTCGATCTTGGGACCTGCCCCAAGCTTCTGCGACGTTCAACTACGGCTTGATAGTCGAAATGGAAAGCGATATTTTTATCTTCCTCTGTAGTTTTTGTTTCGAATTCATCACCCTACATTACATATTATTCTGTATTTTTAATCATATTTGATAGGATTACAAAAACTTTGGAAGGCGATACAATTAATTATAAGATGTTTAGCTACTTAATTACAATTCTTGCAACTAGTTTCAAGTAGCCGCCCTGGCCTAGCTTGTGATGGCCCTTTTTTTCAATCCTAGATTTGGTTGCCTTTGAGGTGTCAGGCAACCTAGCATCAAAAGATTGAAGTCAGATATGATGTAGCACACTTTTATTTTAGACATAGAGAAAATTAAAGCTATTGAATTAAAGTTGTAATTTACCTTGCGGGTCCAATTGGCATTTTTCCTTCTTTCTTTGCCCTTTTCTCTTTTCCGTCATGGATGAGTGCTCTCCACTCACTCTCTGAAACTGCGAGAGGACGCTCATATCTAGGGTTAAATTGCAATTGCGTCCTATAGGTGTCCCCGGTATATTTCAAATATTTGTCGTCTACCTGAGCCACCGCTTTTCTGTCAAATGTCCCGACCCCAAAAAGGGCTTCTAGATAATCTAGAAGTTCTTTTTTCAGGTTGGAATTCTTGGAATTCCACCCTGTACGTATGGTTGGGCCAAAAATTACCAGCGCATGGCTCTCCAGAATCCTGTAGAACTCATTTTTTCCTACACAGAATAAAACCAAAAGAAAAATAAGATATTATCATTAATTTAAAAATAAAAATCATGATAAATATGTTTTAGATAAAGTACATGAAATAGTTAAAATATTAAAATTTACTTGGGAGTTGTACATGCTTTATAGGGACACCCTCATCGTTCACCAACAACGTGCCATTAATGGTCCCTGTGGAGCTGACACGTGTAGCTCCAGGAAACGCAATAATGCAGTTGGCCATATCAGCCTCATCATTGCCAACACGTTCAGCGGTTGGCTGGGTGTCTGCTTGGGCAGGGTGTGTTTCTTGGCTGGCACCTAAAGGAGTAGAAGGTGTACGAGAGGGTTGTTGGGCAATCTCTTGCCCTTGTGTCCCACTACCACCAACACCGGGTTCAGCAAGTGCCAAAAAATGCTACATACAAAAGAAATTTTTGTTAGTTTAGTCAATGTAAAAATTAAAAATCAAACTATCACAATTCATCTCATGCAGAACAAAAAAAATATCCTTTTTGACTTTTTATTATTACCTGATATCTTTCTAGCTGCCTCATAAGATGTTGTATCCTCTCTTCTGTTTCAGGTGTTTGAGGCGTGTCTATCAAAGTATTAAATTCCGACCTTGCATCTCGTGCCTTTTTTCGCAACAAGAACACTCGAGATAGGGATGAAGAAAGCTCTTCCTCAAAGAGGGAATCATCAGGTGTACCATGGCTAGGTGTCTGCATATTTGAACAAAATTAATATTATTTAAATTATGTAAATAACTAAAATACCTGAAGATAGAGCAATGCTGGCACTTTACATGTTCTTCCGCTGGCCTCTTTCCGCGATCATCCCGTCTCGAGGTTGTTCATGCATTGCTTTGATCAGTCTGCCACATTGCAATAAAATTATAAATGTAAAAACTTGAAAATAATATCTAACTTGAAAACACAAAATGAAAACTTAAATAATTTCTAATAAGACACCGGAAGACAGAGTTAGAGTTTCAAATATGCCTTGCATTGAATTCAGTCCTGGAAACATGTCATTGCACATTAAGGCACCCAAAAAAGAGACGAGTTGACAATGAAGACCTTATTGAATATATTTTTGGAGCAACTTCTAGTAAACTTGTTGTGAAGACCTTGAGGACATTTTTGGAGCAACATTGTTGAAGCTGATGGTATAGCATTGTTGGAGACGATCTTGAAGGGCCTTGAAGTGAAGCTTTTGGAGAAACTATTGAAAAATCCTTAGAGCATTTAAGTAAGGCACTTTCTATCTTCCATCACATTTTTCCTTTCAATATCCTTTAAACGATTTTATTTATATTTAATGTTTGAAATCATGTTATAATTCCTTGATTATATGTGTTTGGGGACTTTCCCTTTGAAATTACCCAAAAATACCCTGGCAATTTTATCTTCAGGATGCATGTCTGACCCTATTGTTCAATATTTTGATTGATATTAGTAAACATAGAGAGTTAGGGGGCTCTTGAATTGGTTTGGTTGGGCCATTAGATCCCTAACATCTACTAGGGATAACCCCCCTTGAGTTGGAAGAGAGCTAGCCCGAAGTGAAAAGAGGTTGGTGAGGTGACAGTGGGGCTATTGAATTACACATGGTATCACACTTTAGCTTTAGGAATTTATCTTGAGAAGTGCGAGATTTTGCTATATCAATTCTCAAATTGTTCACAACACTATTGTTAAGAACTAATAGGAAGT
Source organism: Pinus albicaulis (assembly GCA_034641835.2). Lineage (NCBI taxonomy): Eukaryota > Viridiplantae > Streptophyta > Pinopsida > Pinales > Pinaceae > Pinus > Pinus albicaulis. The sequence goes on from CM076583.1 coordinate 340,738,343, forward strand.
GATGTTGAGGGGTTTTTGGGTATAAGAAACAATACCATTTAAAAACTAGGGTTCTCAGTCCTTGGCATTCCTTCACCTGGGCCTAGGGGCACACTAGAATAATTTCATACTAAACCATGCAAACTTAAAAGTAACTTAACAGATCCATAAAGTAATAATAATCATAATTCCTAATTTCCTATTGTACGATATGATGCAAATTATTCAAACATGAAGCAATAAAGACATGCAATGTTTGAATTTCAAGATTGATGAACCAATACAAGAAGTTAGAAACTACAACTTTGATTCAATACTTTGTGTCCTAACTCCAGGAAGGAATCTATTTTGTAGTACAGAACATGCATCGTGTATTATCAATTCTTAATTGACAACAACTAAAGGTCATCTACCTCATAAATTCCTTCCCATTTTGTGTTTTTATGTTATATTCCTTATAAAAGTGTCAAATTTCTCTCAAAGTAAGCAACCACTGAATAAAATAAAAAATAGTTGAGATATGATTGAGAAATGGTCATTTATTTCTTGAAAGGATCTTCACAATTTCTTTGGTTGTTTTTCATCTCAAGAAACAAGAAATGACCTAAGAAACTATCGTAATGTGATATAAGAAATAACACGGTGCAATGGCCATTTTCAAAGACAAATGATGTCCATTGAGGACATGGTCTTTATTTGGTTCCTGTTTCATAGGAGTTTCGGGTAGAAATGGAACTTTGTTGGAAGTGAAAGGAAAACATGTCTCATGTTGAATTATGAGAAAATCATGTTGTTCATGATGCAACAATTGACTGAAAATTGTTTTGGAAATCTCCTGGAAGTTGTAACTTGTGACTAAGGTTCTCATTGACCTTTACCCAACTTTGGAAAAGGAGGGTGTTGATTTTCATCTTGATATATTTGTTTTTTATGACACTAATACAGAGTAATGTAAAAGGGGGAAGATCAAATTACAGTTTGATTCATTGTTGATAATTGGTGCCAATCTTCAAGAGGAATGAAGAGGTTGTTATCTTTACAATCCCATCCCAACATCAAATTCAGTGATAAGTTTCTATGAGGTTCTGGGTCAAGGAAACATTCACTCCACGAATGATATATTTAAGTAGACTTCTCCTATTCTAGGAAAACACCATACCTATAATGCATTCACTTGCATGTATAAAGGGAAAGGAAAACATGTTTTCATACAATGGTGACAAAGGCATCTTGGGGAAAGGTATCTTCACTTTTTATTTATGTTATTCACCCACACCACTCTCGTGTTTTCACTAATCCTATTTTGTCATTTTTGGATTCAAATTAAGTTAAGGTCTTAAGTATTTTTTGACCTTTCGGTGTATTTTTTATAAGTGGCATGTATGGATTTTCCATTAATTCTGCACTTTTTCTCTTCATGCGCATGTTTCCCTGGAAATAAAATGCATGATTCAGTCCCATACATTTAACAAGTTGTTGGATCAACTCCATTGGAAATATCATGTTTCCTATTCAATCAAAATTTATCTCAGTTAGGTTAGGTAGGAAGGTTTTCCCTTTGTATTAATAGGGCACTTCTAGCTTGCATTTTTATTATATCTTTCAAATTTAGTGTCGTTTCAATTAGGGCATGAATTTTTGCAACTTTCAAGGTGAGAATGAACAAAGAAAATTTTTTGTGATGGATGACTGTATATGACTCCATGGCCAGAGGAAAAGGCACTAATCTAGTTCTTCAAATATCTATAGTTCTCATTCACCTCATACGGAGATGGTCCCTGATTTTGAGCCAAATGTTGCAGCAAAAAGTTCCCCCCCTCCATAATTTGATATTCAATAGAAATTTCTTAAATTTATGATGGGGCATGATTATGGAACATTGGCACATACATATGTAATGGAATTCCAAGATCATGATATATGTTTGCATATGTTTATGGAGGTGGTGGAGCAAAAAAGAGCTCAAATAGAGCTGAAAATTTTCACATAAAAAGGTCTGTGGGCTTGACTAATGGTTCCATTTAAAAAATGATATCTAGACAGAGAATAAGTGTAGCATGCAAACATGCATTGAAAATCTATCCGAGTTTGCATTGTATTACTTATGATGGATTCAAATTTGGGTTTCAAAATTGCAGGTTATGGCATGATTTTGTCGAGAAACCCTTAGTTGGATTCTCATGTTGGTTTAATTTATATTTTAAGGTTTTTTTGCAGTCTTTGGGTGATAGTAACTCATGAACTAGGTTACCAATGTGTAACAATCATATTTCAAGAATAACGTTGTGATTTTTTTATATCTATTAGCTACGAGTATTGACACCTAATGCATGGAATTTTGACATCTTGATAGCATGGATAATTTCGAAAATGTTTCTAGTAATGTTAACATAGTAACTATCATTACGTGTCTTCACTTTTGTCACCATAATAGACCTGTGATATGGACTCATCACACAACTTCATATGCTATGTCCCAACAAGTTCAAATTGGTTGAACCTACCTCATAGTGTGGTTATTAAGGACAAGTTGCTTGGTATATAACTCGATAGCATAGACCGCGTTGCAGTTCTAAAAAGAATCCTCAAGTGTAAAAAAAAATTCACAATATGTTCTACTATAAAGCCTTTTGGGAAACCTGAAATAATATATGTATCATTGATGACTTTTAAAGTATGAAAATATCCAGAGGGAAAGGAAATCAATGGAAGAGTGATCCACCAATGAGAACCTGGAATTTAGCATCAGATGAGTTAGAGTCTAGGAAATTGAAACCCTATAATTTTAATTAGTGATGAAGGACATCACATAGGTAATTATATTTTCATGTAGAATAATCTTTTAATTCAAATTTAAACTACATAATATGAAAGGCATACCATAAATTTTTCCATGTAAGTCCAAACAACCTATAAAAATGGAAAACCTTCTTTTTCCATGGGAAATAATTTACCTTTCCTTTTTCAAGGCAATCTAAATCACAAAAAATATGAACTATACTGCACACATTCTTGGATAATGTGAATGTGGAAAAGGAATACCCTACACAAGTGATGCACACATGTACATTTGAACACTAATAGATTTTTGTAGTTGAAATGCAATGCTTGTTTTCATTTAAATGTAGGGTTTTTAAGTAGGCAGAAATAATGGCTGCCAAATTAATAAGAGTTTCTTTGGGAAAAATTTAAATCTTGAATTGGGTGATGAAGATAATAGAGGGTATTGAATCTTGATTCTTGACATCTAGAGAGAACCCTACAGCCTAACACAATCCAATGGAATTGACCAAAAAACCCAAATAGAGTCAACCCTACTATAGGAGGAAGGGCCTGCAGTAAGAACTTACCATTTTGCAAGAGTTGAGGGCGAATGCTATTTTGCAAGAGCTGAGGGCGAAAGCAGGGCGAATGCTATTCTGCAAGAGCTCAGGGCGAATGCTGAGGGTGAATGTTGTTCTGCAAGAGCTGAGGGCGAATGTTGTTCTGCAAGAGCTGAGGGCGAATGTTGTTCTGCAAGAGCGGAGGGCGAATGCGCGCGTGATATCAGACGTTAATGTAGCACACATGTACATTTGAACACTAATAGATTTTTGTAGTTGAAATGCAATGCTTGTTTTCATTTAAATGTAGGGTTTTTAAAGCAAGGAGAAATAATGGCTGCCAAATTAATAAGCGTTTCTTTGGGAAAAATTTAAATCTTGTATTGGGTGATGAAGATAATAGAGGGTATTGAATCTTGATTCTGGACATCTAGAGAGAACCATACAGCCTAACACAATCCAATAGAATTGACCAAAAAAACCCAAATAGAGTCAACCCTACTATAGGAGGAAGGGCCTGCAGTAAGAACTTACCATTTTGCAAGAGCTGAGGGCGAATGTTGTTCTGCAAGAGCTGAGGGCGAACGCTAAGGGAGAATGTTGTTCTGCAAGAGCTGAGGGCGAACGTTGAGGGCGAATGCTGAGGGCAAATTCTATTCTGCAAGAGCTAAGGGTGAATGTTTTTCTGCAAGAGCGGAGGGCGAATGCACGCGTGATATCAGACGTTAATGTAGCTATTGCGACGGATACGAAACAATAAAATCATTTTTATGTAGCGCGCATATAAGTTTCATATTTTTATGTAGAGCGCATATAAGTGTTGTTATACCGACGGTGGACAAAGCGTCGCTACTGCGACGGCTGCCTCCAAACGTCGCAATTGCAACACTTAGACGTTGTGTCGTACTTGCGACGTTTGGAGGCAGTCGTCGCAATAGCGACGCTTTGGGCTATAGTGTCGCAATTACGACGTCTTCCTCCAAACGTCGCAATTGTGACACTTTGTCTAAGTGTCGGTATTGCGACACTTTTCTATAAACGTCGGTATAGTGACGGTTTCCGGCGGGATGGAAAAAATTTGGGGAAATTTCCGACATTTGGTCAAAAGCGTCGGAACCAAGTGTCGGAATTTCCGCCAAATGTAGTAGTGTATGATGGAGATCATCCCATGGTAATTCATCTATGGACAAGAAATCTCAAATTCTTTCATCAGTATAAAACACTTGATGAAAAGAATCAGGAATTGGTGTTATAACTGATGATCATGAAAGCAATTCTTCATTGATCACATTCACTAGATCAGAATCAGTTGATGGTGGATTGGGAAATGACTGTATGGCTTGATATTCTAACTCAAAAGGACTCAAAGGCATCGCGTCGTCGAAAGAATCCAATTCTGATTCTAAAGGCACTATCCAAGGATCATCAAATGGAATAGTACTTGATGTAATCATATTGATATTAACAATAGTACGTTGTACGTTAGGTGGAGGCATATAAAAATTTCTCATTAAGGCGGAATCTTTGATTAAACCTCTCCGATATCCTCATCAGGGATATTCGATTTGCCAACATGTTGAATATTATCTCTAGAAGCTGGGCTAGACGAATAATATAAGAGCTGATCGATTTGCACAATCTTTCCTTGATGACGAAACATGCTTAATCAAAAGACGGATGGCATGACAATAGTCATAGCATAAGGCAAACTTCTACCCAGAAGAAGGTTGTAATCTAGAGGGGCATCAACTACTTCCACATCTAAATTTACGGTTTTACCTTCGACCTCTATAGGTAGATCCTGTAAAATTCCATAAAGATGGAATCCTCTTCTATCAAAAGCTTTGACGATTTTCAGGGATTGGTTAAGTGTTGGAGAACTAAGTGATTTCCAACAGTTTAATGACATGATACATGTAGATGCTCCTTCATCAATTACATTACGAAAGCAACGTCTGTTTTTTACTAATACTGGAATCTGAAAATCCATTTGATGAGGGAGGCATGGTGTAAAATTTTCTAAATCAAAGACCAAGAGGTTCGAATCCTGAAGATCTATAGCTCCAATAGCTGATAAAAGTAATTTCCTTTGTGGAGGACATGATTGTAGCACTTCTAAGGCCGACATTGTTGAAGGAGATATGGCTAAATCTTCAACAATGTTGTAGTTCTGAGCAGCTCTTGCATGTGGATTGAAAGCTGATTCCCGAAGTACACCTTTAGCAGGAGGTTTGATTACTAAATCAGGATTGGGTTTCTTGATATGAAGTGGATTAGAAACTGAAGGAGATGTAGCTGGTGTTGGATTAGAATTTTCTACTTCTTTACCAGTAACAAGATTTTTACTTCCATAGTCTTGCGATCGAGTCGCAACCATTACTTGAGAAATCATCAAAATATTTGCTGATGTATTAGAAGAAGATCCAATCATTTTTCTAACTTGAACAGGAAAAGGATCCTTCAAGACAACGAGAGTGGGTGAACCTTTGACAAACTTAGATACATCAGACCTATGCCTACATTCCTTAGTGAAACGATCCTCATCACAGATAAGACAAGGATAACGAGGTTTTGGTTTATCATCTGTTGGCGAGAAGTCAGGTCTCGCGGACAAGACCCAGGTTCAGGAGTTATAGCTAACAAAAGGGGTCTGGTGTAGTCTAGGAACACGCCGGCATTTTCACCCTGCTTCGGAGAGCAGTGAGTCTCACCTGAGGCATGCCGCAACCACATGCAGAAGGCGATGAGATCAATGGCAAGGAACAAATTCGCAACTCATGAAGGACAGTGCATCAATTACATATACATAGTTATATACGCAATATCACTCAATAAGCATTCAGACATTTGCAAATAAAATTTTAAACCAGCGTAAACACATTACAGGCATGTAAACATCTTATTGAGACAGCAACCTTCCATTGTATTAATCTCTTGGCCAAACATATGATTACATGGCATTCTCACTGATAGCTTACAAATCTGATACAGATGGATTTCGAAACAGAAAGGTAGAATAGAGAAGATGAGGAACCCTAGGAAGGTCATGCATGATTCTTCCGCAGTCACTCTGTGCGTCTTCCCCTGTTATGAACCTCGCAACCTCTTCAGCCTCCCCTTCTTCCAGCTGGGTGACTGTTATTTATTCACCCGCTCTTGCGACTATCAGTTCCTCTGTGTCTTTTCTTCAGCTTCTCCCAGCTTCTCTCTTGTTATCTGCGTGTTCTTCTTTCTGTCTTCTGCTGTGTGTTTTCTTCATCTGTACTTGTGCGTGTTCTATCTTAAGCTATCCCATGCTTCCGCGGCACCTTGATAGCTCCGTGACTCCTGGTAGTTGCGGCGCGGTCACGATTGCCATGTGTCTTCATGCCGCAACTCAAAAGGTCAAAATTCAAAATGTTCTATCCAAGATTTAAAAAACAATAAAAAACAAGGGCCCCAACAGGCCCCGACCACAATTCCTTGACTCGTCCCCGAGTCAATCACAAATAACAGTCTCCACTTCCATTGCCCCGCTAGCTCCCGTGCCCTGTTCTGCTGTGCCTTCATCCCGTGCCCTTTCCTGTTGTGCTCCGCCAAGCGGTTGTTTAAACAAGGGCCCCAACTCCGGGACCCTGCGGAGCGCTATATCTTTAAGCCCGGTGAAGTCCGACACCACTTGCTGCCATTCCTGCATAAGCAAGTCTGCTTCTTCAGAGATCCTGGTGGCGGCAGCCTCCTCTATAGTCGTCGGGACAACCCCGAACAGCGTGGCAAGCTGGGTCTCGGCCTTGGCATCCAGCTGTTGTATGGATTCGGCACTGGCTCGAATGGGCGGACGGATTTCCCGAAAGACCTGTTTGGCCGCTGCCGAGTCGGCCTCAGTCTGTTGCATTTGAATTTCAAGCTCGTCCGCCTGGGCATAGAGTTGATCTAACCGTGTTGGGTCCGCGGTCTCCTGAATTTCACGGGAAATCTGTTGCAGTTGGGCAAAGATAGGTTGCGTTTTGACAGTGAGGGCGAGTGAGCACTCCTGCAGACTTTGCAGAAGGGCGTAAGCCTCGCCCGCAGTGGAATGAAGAGTCGCCTGCATAATAACTGCCTGAGTCTGCTTGGCAGTCTCCTGGTCTGAGTAGACAATCTGTGGATCGGGAAGGGTAGGCCGTGCGGCTAACGCCGCTTGGAGTTCCTGATTCTCCCTGCATAGATCAGTGAAAGCAGTCCGAAGGTGGTAAGCCTGGACCACTATATTGTCAGGGAGTGGGGCATGATGAGCCCTTGCAGCGGGCCATAGGTTGGAGAACGCCTGAGCAGTAATGGTGACCTGCTCCTGTAGGTAGGTCTTCTCCCTGGTCAGCTGATCGCGCTGTTCAGTAAGCGCTGTGATTTGGTGGTGCTGCTCAGTGCACCGCTGCTGCAACTCTGAATGAATCTGGCCGTCCTTGAGGGCCGCTCATTGAATGAGTAGGTACAGCTGCCCTGTACCCCATGTTTCTACATTGGCCATGCCGGAAGCGCCCTGCTCCGGCATCCGTTCCTGCGAAGGTTGGCCACTGGCCACTGATCGGTTGGAGGTCTCAGGAGGAAGGACTGGTGTCTGCTGCTGCATTGAGGTGCCCATATCGGACTCCGGCCAGTCTTGCTGAATGGTCTGGTCTGGGGGAGGGTCAGTCGAATCAGCCCCAACAGTGGCCAGTCGTGTAGATATAGTAGAGACAGGATCCTGGGGTGTGGCCACGGGGTCAACCGGCGGTACTACGGCTTCAGTACTGGAGGTGACTTCCACCCCGTGGTCGCCTCCGAAAATTTCCCGGATGAGAGGATCTGATACAGTGGCTGATGAATTGGAGGGAGCAGAGGAGGTGGCAGGTGGACGGCCGGTGGAGGGAGCAGTGGACGGGGTGAAAGAGGTATGGGGGAGGCGAATGTTGAGGAACTCTGACGGATCGATCAGGGGTTCCTCCAGAATCAACGTCCCTGTGAGTGGAGTGGATGGTGGATCATCGTCAGTAAGGTCCACCACTGGATCTATGACAGCAGTGCGGGCCCTCTTGGATGGAGGGGGGTCTGATGGATCAGGTTCTGGGCCCGTTTCGCCCATCGGGGTGATGATAGGGGTGGTAGAGGTGAATAAGTTGGTGGGGATAGGAGAAGTGAGAGGGGCGGTATGGGAGGGAGCAAGAGACCGACTAAGTTGGAATTCAGAAAATGAGGGAAACAAAGGGGCACCACTTGAAACAACTTGGGTTACCACATTAAGACTTCGTACCTGGGCATTGAAGTGTTGTACGACAGGGATCAGTGATTCGGGCAGTTCCTGTGTGGTCCCGGCTGCATCCTGTGAAGGTCCCGCCGCAACCTGTGAGGACCCCGTTGCGCCTGTCTCGGTAGGCCGCTGCACCGGCATCATCCACTCAAAGTTATATCGGGGGATCCCGTCACGGATGTGCTTTGTGACCCCCGGCCACGCAGAGACCTCGCGGTGAAAGGTATCATCATTCAATTGGAATCTGAGGGGCGCCATGTGGAAGGTGGCTTCCGGCACGCAAGTTGGGCGGAGGTAAGTGTGCCTGTGGCTTACCCCGAACCATACCTGCTCACTATACTCATCCAACAGGTGCCAAGGCACCCGTTGCTGGTTGGCCACCACAACTCTCATTAACCTGTACCACGCCCGAAACGCTTCCGCGTTCACCTGTTTGGTGCTGGGGTCAGAGGACACCTGCCATGGAGTGAACTTCATCGCGAGAGGCTGACTCGCAGTAGTCTCTGCCGGCATCCGGACAAGAGGAATGTGCCATTTCCACATGGCGAAAGCTACGATCAAGTAACCGTAAATGAAACTGGTGGTGCGCTTATAGTTCTCTTCGCAGGCCGCAAAGAGTTCTTTTAGCACGAAAGAACACCAATTCAGCCTAACGCCCTGGATACAGTGCTCCGCAATGGAGATTGTATCCAAGGTTCACTCTCCCTTAGTATAGTGCCGCATCGTCTTGCTAGCAATGAGGTAGCAAGCGAACCGAATTTCTGGCTTATTAATCAAATCAATTTTGGCACCTTTCCCCCCCCGGCGAGTGCCATACTTGGTGTACAGGTCTGTGTCACCCAACTTTTGGGCGCGCTTGGACGATGTCTGGCCGGCAGCGGAGACATCGGCGCCATTCTGAGACAGCCCTGTCAGCCGATGAATGTCCTTGGCATGGATGGGGATTTCTTCGTTGAGCCATAGGGACCCGTTCTGTACTTGACTGAGGAGGAACCGGGTGCATTGCAGGGCCGGTCCTGTAGTTCCGAAAACAGGGAGAGTCCTTAAATTCATCAAGGACGATTGCTGGAGGCCCCTGTATTCTTGTCTCATTCGGCTAATGGAGCTATTGGCTGGTGTATAGTGGTGCTCCATGTATGTCTGCCAATGGAGGTGGGGGAATTCGGCTGGGTCGGACAGGTTGGTGTCCATCAACGTTGCACTGTCATACTTGCCAACCAACGACTCTATTCGGTGGATTCGGCTGTCCAGCACTGGTTCAGGAACGGATAGGAGAGCCTTCAGCATCTCGGCCCGGCGCTGGTAAACCTGGAGAATTCTTCTGGAGCTTCCTTCTGGGTGCGGTGCGCTTTGAGGCTTCAACTGCTCTGGAGTCGCTGCAATTGCCAAATTGAACTGTTCCGTCATTCTCGAGCTATTGGTCTCCATGCAAGTTATGTCATCCCCTGGCACGAGCGGAGTTGATGAGACTCCATAACGACAATTAATTCTTACTATCCTTCTTGACTGCGATAATCGTGCGATCAATCGGATGCCTGTGTGTAATCTGACAGTTGCTGACGGCGTCATGGGGAAATGGGCGGACGCAACGGCTGAGGGAACTGTGGGTGATGGCAAAGGATTATGGTACGATTACAGTCTACTTATGGTAATTTATGATGCAAATCTGAGCGATCCTATGGACTGACAAAAGGACTGACGGAAATGACCTGGACTGACACTGGCACGGGGATGGATCCTACAAGGACGACACGCTGGACTGGCACAGTGACATGCTGGACTGGTCTGCCCTGACCACAGTCGGTTGCGGTGAGGTAACCGCAACTGACCAGTTATTTGACAGACTGCCTATGAACAGAAAAGACTCCCTACGCTCATCCCGGTTGTGGGAGAGTTATTTGACTAAGCTACTCTATGGGTTCTCTCGGTTGCGAGAGTTATTGATGAGAAGTGAAAGGGACCTACTCCTGGTAGGGTTTCAGGCGTGCGCCATTCACCCACCCAGGGAGAACTATACCGTCCAGCTGTGCCAACCGAACGGCTCTTGAGTCGCGGATCTCGATGACAAAGTAGGGTCCCAACCAGTGCATCTGGAGCTTGCCTGGAAACTTCTGGAACCGGCTATCATATAGGAGAACTTTGCCACCGAATTGGAAGGCTTTGGTTTTGATGTGGCGGTCGTGCCACGCTTTTTGCTTGGCCTTCTGAACCTTCTGGTGGAATTCTACCAGGAATCGGGCCTCATCTAGCTCCTGTAGCTCCTGGAGGCGTTCCCGAAGTGACTCCTCTTCTGAGAACTGAAGAGACGTTGCGATCAAAAGACCGGGGACAGTGAACTCGGCGGGAATCACAGCTTCCTGGCCATACACCAACTGGAATGGTGTCTGGTTGGTCAAACGCTTCACCGTGGTCCGGTAGGCCCACAATGCCGCTGGGAGACGCTCGTCCCAATCGTCGCGCTGAGCATTGCAAATTTTAGTCAAGCCTTTTTCAAGAATCTTGTTGAATGCTTCCACAGTACCATTGGCCTGCGGGTGATATGGGTTGCTTTTATGATGCTGAATCATAAATGTGTCCAGTAGTGACTTGACCGTGGCATTAATGAAATGCGTACCCTGATCGCTGGTCAAGCTCCGTGGGTAGCCAAACCGGCTGATGATGTGTTCAAAAATGAACCGGGCAGCGGTCTCTGCTGAGCAGTCGCGTACCGCTGCTGCCTCAGCCCACCGGGTGAGGTAATCCGTGGCGGTGATGATGTACCGGGCCTTGGAGTGTCTGGAGACCGGGGCGATGGGACCTACGAAATCAACAGCCCACTTTTCGAACGGCCGCAACACATGCACTGGGTGTAGCGGAAGCTCGTCCCGGTGCGAAGGCCTTCCCGTCCGCTGGCAAACATCGCAGCGCTTCACATAGGCCTTACAATCAACATGTACCGTCGGCCACCACAGGCCAGCTTGGAGCACCTTCCTTGCGGTGGGTTTCGCACCCACATGCCCTCCCGCAACACCACTATGACATTCCCACATCACCGCTTCTCGTTCGTGGTCCATAACGCATCTGCGCAACACCTCATCGAGGCCCAGTTTGTATAGCTGCCCCACGATCAATTGGTAGTCGGCCGCCCGGACAACCAGGTGGCGTTTCTGAAGCGGGGTATAATCCTGAGGGAATTTTCCCGTGATCAGATAAGTGGCAATGTCAGCCAGGTAAACTGGTACTGCTTCGACTCGGAAGAGGTCGGCATCCGGCAGCTGATCGTCCAACGAGCCCTCATTCTCTCCCGTCTCTAGCCTGGATAAATGATCAGGACCGACATTCAACCTGCCGGGCTTGACAATCACCTCAAACATGAATTCCTGGAAAAGTAGAAGCCAGCGACAGATCCGTCCTTCCAACACAGGCTTATTCACCAGATACTTCAATGCAGAATGGTCCGTGAAGAATGTGAATTTTCCGCCCAGAAGATAGTGGCGGAACTTCTGGAGGGAGTACACCATCGCCAACGCCTCCCGCTCGGTCGTGGTGTAATTCTTCTCCGCATTCGATAACCGACGGCTGGCGAAGTATACGGGGTGGTCAACTGTCGTCTCCCCGGGTTGCGCCAATACAGCCCCAAGTGCAATACCGGACGCATCAATATGCACATGGAACTGCTTATCCCAGTCGGGATGAACAAGTATGGGTGCCGTCGCCAACTTCTCCTTCAAGGTGTCAAGTGCCTTCCTACACTCCGCCGTCCACTAGAACACTTCTGACTTCCACAACAGTTTCTCCAAAGGGGCTGTAATCTTTGCATAGTTGTAAATAAACCGCCTGTAATATCCTGTGTGCCCGAGCAGTGCCCGCAACTACTTCACGGTCTCGGGGGCTTCCATGTGAACGATGACCGCGACCTTGGCGGGATCGACACAGACCCCTTGCTTGCACACCACGTGGCCTAAGAGTGTGCCGAATGGAACTTCAAAAATACATTTCTTCAAGTTCAAGGAAATCTGCAGCTGACGACACCGGTCAAACATAATACGCAACACGGAGGCGTGTTTCTTCAACAGGCTGTAGACGGTCCAGTCGTCCATGTAGACCTCCAGGAACTTATGAATGTACTCCTGGAAAGCAGCAATGACAATCCGGGAAAACACAGCCGGTGCGTTCTTCAGACCAAACGGCATAACGTGGTATGCGAATGATCCCCACTCAGTGGTGAATGTCGTCTTTGCTTTGTCTTCCTCGGCGATGCGCACCTGATGATAACCCGAAAACCCATCAGTGAAGGAATAAGCTTCGTTTCCCGCAACATGGTCTAGAACTTCATCGCTGAAAGGAGTGGGAAACGGGTCGTGGATGCAGGCATTGTTCAGGCTCCGGTAGTCTACACAGACACGGATCTCCGCTTTGTCCTTCTTGTTCTGGATGACAATGGGACTCACCCACTCTGCTTCTTCTACTAGAAAGATAAGACCTGCAGCCAGCATCTTGTCGATCTCCATCTTGACCTTCTCTTTGATGCGTGGGTTCAGCCGGTAGGGTCTGTGCTTCACTGGCCTGGCCCCCAGTTTCAGCGCGATGCGCATTTCACCTAGGTCCCCCTTGATCCCCTTCAGGTCTGCAACCGAGGACGGGAACAAATCTTCGTATTCCCGGAGGAGGTTGAAAATTTCTTTTGTTGTTTCCTCGTCCCAGTAATCTCCCACCGTTGCGAGCTTGGGTTTCTCGTCCGTTCCAATGTTCAGCTTCTTTGTATTTAGTGGCTGTAAATGGACTCCTTCAGTCATCGGCTCTTCACTGATGCTCCGCTCGCCTTCCCTTTCGTCAAAGTAAAGATGCTTGAGGTCCTCCAGATTATCGTCGTCCGGATCGCCGTCAATCCGGTGGCAAACCAACTCGCGCCTGACCTCAGGTCATGACACAACCGGGCCCCCGTCAGGCTCGGGATGGTGGAAAAACAAGACCTCCTTGATTTCCTGTAGGGTCTGAGACTCCTACGTCGTCTCCCCTTCGAACGAGAAGCACCGAACGAACTTGTCCATAACTGCCTGCCATGAGCGGGTTCCCCGTTTCTGCTCTTCCTCCAGGTACCAGGCCTGGGGAATTGTACCCAGGGAGTGGACAAACCGGTGGACCCACAACTCCTCAGGGTACCGGGTGCTACGCCACTGTTCCTCGCAGGCCCGCAAATGGTGTCGCGGGTCGGAAGTTCCATGATACTTAAACGTACTGCAAGGTCCTTCGTCCTCTTTAAAGCGCGCCCGCAGAGCATCCGCCACGCACTCCCATTGCAACATAGTGTTGCGGTGATTTTTCCACCATCGGGCCGACGTGGATTGCAAGGCCACATCCAAAAGAGGCATCCGGCTTTTAGCTGGGACCAGGTCTTCCACCTTGGTAATAAAAGTATTGACTGCTTGCATGTTCGACAAGGTGGGATATCCGCGGATCTCAGTCCCTACCCATCGGACTTGGGCAATGGAGGCACATCTCCGCGTGGTGGTCTCATACCCCCCTTGCTTCCAGTCTTCCCAAGAGAGTTCAGATCTGAGCTCCGATCTCTGCACACTCCGCCAACTGACAGAGCCAGTCGTGGTCGGGTTAATATAATCGTCCCGCTTTCCTGCGGTCATCTGATAAAGGTGGTCCATCATCTGAGCATCCTCCCGATTGTCCACTGTTTCCGTATATCGCGGGCCTTGGTACGGGTCGAGAGGCTGGGTGACCCGTACCTCCCCATCCTCAAAGATCATCAGCTCCTTCTTAAGGTCGATGATGGCGTAATTCTCAAAAGCCCAATCAATGCCGAGTAAGGCGGGATAGGGATCCTTGTCGCCCATGATATCAATAACCTCAAAATCGGTGTATGTCTTCACCCCCGCAACGTCGACCTCGACACCCTCAAGCCGGCCGATTGGCAGAATGCAGTACTGGTTCGCCATCCTGAGTTGGATTGGAGAGTAGGCTAGCCGTGGCCTTCCAAGAGCCTCCCATGTCTTCCGTGGCAGAATGTTGACGTCGGACCCCAAGTCCAACATGGTGTCGCTGATTTGGAATCCCGCGACCTGCGTGTTAAGCCAGAATTCTTTGCCTGTTCGTTGCTTGTTCCTCTTGACGCGCTACACGTATTGAGGGCCAACGTCCGCTGGGTCTCTAAGTCTTGTGCGCCCCTGCAGTACTCCTTCCAAAGCATGCTTGAGCTGCTGCCGCAGCGCAGCTTTGTCAACAATCCTGAGGAATAGCCGGAGCCAATCCTCGACCATAGTACCTGCGACGTTCTGCACCCCAGATTTCGGCAGCATGGGCTCCTCCAAACCTCCCTCGTTCCGCAACTGGGCGAACGCCTCAACTGCCTCTTGGAAATACTTCTTCTGGACTTCAGGCCTGATCAACTTCTTCGGGGATGCCGGCCGAACCACTCGTGCTGGCTCCTTCCCGTGGGCATCCTCTCCAGTCTTCTTTCCGCCCCTCGTCACAATCGCGACGTTCTGCAAGTCTAGGGTTGTGGTCCCTCGCGGCTCTGACTTTATCAGATTCGCTCCCCTCTGCCTCGCCCGTTCTTCCCACTTCTTGATGAGCTCCGGACAGTCCTCTATAGCGTGGGCGTTGACCCGGCACTGGGAACACCAGGGTCATCGCGGGAGGGGACATTCTTGAGCCACATGACCCTCTTGGTCACAGTTGTAACATTTTACCAGACCGCGTCCACCTGTGCGGCCTCCCCGCATGCCGCCGCCTCTTCCCCTTGGAGCCTCGTTCACCCTGTAGGAGGAACGATCCAATCGATCCGCAAGTGCGTCGAGCGCCCTGCACTGCTCGGTGTTGTGAGTCGTGGAAACACAAAATTCGTAGTACACATTATTCGGGACCGTGGAGTACTTCTGTAATATCGGGCACATCCGAGGAGGATGCCCCAGCGTCCGGCAAATCTCACAGTATTCTGTGGTGGAGGAACTCGGTTGAGGTGGGAACCCCACGTAAGTCTGTTGCGGCTGGTAGACTCCCTACGGGTTCATCGCCGCGCCGCCACCAGGCGGTGGGCCCCCCTGGATTGCTGCGACTGAGGGACCTGCTCCTGTGCCACGCAACTGAGGACACTCGGTTGCGACATGGCTCTCGACCAAGAAATGAGTACACCAAACATTCGGTCGCGCTGGTCTCACTGGCTGAAGCTCCTTGAGCTTTTCAGTCAAGCTGGCAATCTGGTGTTGCAACCCTATCAAAGAAGGATCTTGCGGGGCCGCCCCCCCCCGATATTCCTGGGGGTAGCCCGCCATGGCTTCAATCTTCATGGCCTGCTCCAAAGCATCCTGCAGATTATCAATCTTCTACTGAGTGAGAGGGGTTCGTGTCAAGGGGAGCAGAGCCTTGATGAACCAGTCCCTCTGGTGGTTTGGATCGATCGGGTAGCTCAGTTTCCCGATCGCGTCCTTGAATCGCCGCATCAACTCCCATGCGGTCTCACCTTCCTTTTGCTTAATTTCCCACAGCTCGGACAGGCCCTGCTGGTCTGTCTGGGGAAGCTTGAATTCGCGGACAAAATCCCGCTTCACGTCCGCAATTACAGGGTTAGGATGCGCCTCGGACCACTTGATAAACCATCGCAGAGCCCTCTCTCTGAGCGTGGTTTGGAATTCTATTAACTTCCCTGCATCTGGCGTCTGGCGAGCCCTCCAGATGGCTTCGCACAGGTACCAGTGTTGCTCTACATCATCATTGCCCCGGCCAGAGAACTCTGGATACCGGGTGAAAGATCCAGCCATGTGTGCTTGCGGAGAATTGACCAGGATAAATCCTCCAGGTCCTGGTTGGGTAATGGTCCCACTCGGAAAAATACCACTACTAGTAATGCTGCTGTTACCGGACGTTACTGACGCTGATGAACTATTGTATGACTGACTCAATGCTTGTAACTGAATAAAAATATTACTTAAAGGTTGATATAGTACCAGGGGAAGGTCAAGATCCTAGCCATGCAGAAGGTGGGAAGTAGGGCTACCTGGAGGGGTGGGTGCCGTCTGATCTTCAAACATCTGCTGCATCACGCCATGCCATTCGTCATCGGAACTATCTTCGGGCTGCATCTTTCCATTATCTTCGCTAGTCATTATTTCTCTTTCTCGCGTCGCTGGGCTCCCATGCACCCACTGCACTTCCACTGCTGTCCCGTCTTCTTCCCGGGTATCCAAACCCATAGTTCCTGTCCTCTGAGGTGCCTCCTTCTGATTTTTCCTCTCGATCTCCCTTCTCTTCAAATCTCGCATTACCCTTCTTCGCCACCTATCGGCGATCTGTGCCCGCCGATGCGCACGTCGCTCCCGCAACTTGCATGCGGCCTCAACATCCATTCCCCACCCCCACTTTCACATTCTACACAGCATCGGTTCCCTCAACCCTTCCCCCAGCACGGGAGGTTTACGCTTCCATACTCGTTTTGTGGAATTCAATCAACCCTTCGTCCACCATCAGAGCTTTGACCCACAGCGGAATCTCCTTCAACAGCTTCCCTCTTAGCCCTGAGTGGAAAACAACCTCGGCTTTCGAGAAGGATTGATAGCACTCAGCATCAAACTCCACAGTGTATCCTTCCAACGTGGTCCTTACCCAGAAATCCACCGCGCGGGTTAGTTCAGTGTCTACCCGATGTAGTGCCACCAGATCTTCGTGCGCCCACCTGCGGTTTATCTTCCGCAAGCCTTCTTGGGGCACCGTCACGCGTAACCTCCGCAACCAATTGTAAAGGTCCGTAGGGAACCTTCCCTAGAAAATTTCGTACGTATCACTGGCTGAGTCAGAGAAAAGAACAAGCTCCTTGATCGCCGCCTCCTTTTTCTTGGTCAGCTCTGCTTGCTGAGCAATGAACTGGTCAAGATGATCATCCCACCATCGCCGTATCTCTCCTTCAAAAATCCTCGATACCCTGATCTAGGTCCCCTCAGAACATGCAGGTCCCAGCAACGGAACCATTTGTTGGTGAGAAGTCAGGTCTTGCGGACAAGACCTAGGTTCAGGAGTTGTGGCCAACAAAGGGGTCCGATGTAGTCTAGGAACACGCCGGCATTTTCACCCTGCTCCGGAGAGCAGTGAGTCTCACCCGAGGCGTGCCGCAATCACATGCAGAAGGGGATGAGATCAATGGCAAGGAACAAATCCGCAACTCATGAAGGACAATGCATCGATTACATATACAGGGTTATATACGCAAGATCACTTAATAAGCATTCAGACATTTGCAAATAAAATTTTAAACCAGCATAAACACATTACAGGCACATAAACATCTTATTAAGACAACAACCTTCCATTGTATTAATCTCTTGGCCAAACACATGATTCTATGGCATTCTCACTGATAGCTTACAAATCTGATACAGAAGGATTTCAGAACAAAAAGGTAGAATAGAGAAGATGAGGAACCCTAGGAAGGTCATGCATGATTCTTCCGCAGTTGCTCTGTGCGTCTTCCCCTGTTATGAGCCTCGCAACCTCTTCAGCCTTTTCTTCCAGCCGGGTGACTGTTATTTATTCACCTGCTCTCGCAACTATCAATTCCTCTGTGTCTTTTCTTCAGCTTCTCCCAGCTTCTCTCCTGTTATCTGCATGTTCCACTTTCTGTCTTCTGCTGTGTGTTTTCTTCATCTGTACTTGTGCGTGTTCTATCTTAAGCTATCCCATGCTTCCGTGCCACCTTGATAGCTCCGCGACTCCTGGTAGTTGCGGCGCGGTCGCGATTGCCATGTGTCTTCATGCCGCAACTCAAAAGGTCAAAATTCAAAATGTTCTATCCAAGATTTCAAAAACAATAAAAAACAAGGGCCCCAACACAAGCCACTACATCAATGCTTAGATCCAGTACATGAAGGATCATGCACTCATTGGTAAATTCGTGGGATTTTGGCCAACTAAAAAATCCCTGCACAGTTGGATTAGCTCCAAATAGAAACCAAAAGGCCATGTTACGCTTCAAATAGGGCCTAAAGGCTTCTTCAATGCCATCTTCAACTGCATTGAAGACAGGAACCACATCCTGGACGGAGGCCCATACTTTTTCAATTCATCTGGGCTCTACCTGCGTGACTGGGTTAAGCGATTCAACCCTGACAAAGAGGACTTCAGCTAGGCACCGATCTGGATTCGGCTGTATTCCTTACCCCTGGAATACCGGGATGAAGAATCCTTAAGGGATATCGACAACGGTCTAGGAGAGTTCATAAAGATAGCAGAGGAGACCAAGCTCAGGCGCTACACCTCATATGCCCGAATATGCGTCCACATGCACTTAGCCAGAGCGCTTCCAGATTCGGTAAGTCTTTTCCATGATGATTTTGAATGGTTGCAACCTATTGATTATGAACATGTTCCATTCCGTTGTTGAAAATTCCATGCTCATAGCCATCTTTTCCACAATTGTCCTCTCAACCCCCCTCCCAGCAAGCCTAATGTTACCACTCCCAGCTTTGATGCGGAGGGCTTTACCAAAGTCCAAAGCCATAAGAGACATCACAAGAAGGCCCCCTCCTCAACTGCCAAACCCTCCACCCAAGCTACTGACATTCCCTCCACTAGCAACATCTTTGAAATTCTTGCAAATCACTCTCAGTAGGAACCTATGCTTCCCGAGGAAATGACCACTCCCTTGGCTCCTTCAGCCCCGTCTCCTGCCTCGG
Organism: Pinus albicaulis; assembly: GCA_034641835.2. Classification (NCBI taxonomy): domain Eukaryota; kingdom Viridiplantae; phylum Streptophyta; class Pinopsida; order Pinales; family Pinaceae; genus Pinus; species Pinus albicaulis. The sequence continues at coordinate 340,757,545 of CM076583.1, forward strand.
CCCCCGCCAATCCTCCAATATTCTCGAAACCCCCCCCTGAAGCTTTCCTTCTTCCTCCCAAAACTAATCTAGTTTCACATCTCGTCATTTGGCAACCCAACAACATGGATGTCGATGGCACTGGAGCTGGAAGCTGCCAGGTGAGTCACATGGAGGAGGAAGGTGAGGGTGTTGATATCAGAGAGTTAGACATATTCACTTTGGAACAGGCTTGCAGGAAAAAGGACTATGATAAAATCTCAGAGAGATAGATCAAAAGTCTAGCAGTAGTCCTCTCACGTGCTCAACAACACCAAAAATCCTTGGGTATACAACTGGGGAGTCAATGGGATGGGAAGAAAATTTTCAAGGACTCCAAAAAAAGGGGCAGGAAAACAGATCTGCAAAGGACAATCCTCATTGGGGAGATGCTCATGGAATCCGGTAGGTATCCCAAACTTACCAAGTTTTACCAACCACTTGAAAACAGTTCTCAATGAAGCTCACTTCATGGAATGTAAGGGGCTTAAACAACCCCTCAAAGTACAGAATGATTAAAAACATGATTCATATGGAAAGACCACAAGTCTTCTTCATGCAGGAAAATAAATGCACTAGTAACACCCTCGGCCCCATCCTCTCCAAAGCCTGGCCAGGATGCCATTCTATTGCTGTAGATGCTTTTGGAGCTTCGGGAGGATTAGCCATAGCCTGGGATCCGCAAACAGTCTTAATCACTGATGCACATGCAACACACAACCTCATTCAAGCCACCTTCCATATACTTGGCACCAACCTACATGGGCATCTCACCAATGTATACTTTCCTCAAGACCCCATGCGGAAGATTGCTCTACTCAACACTATAGAATTGCTCAACTCCAATAGGACTCATCCCCTTTGTATCATGGGCGGGGACTTTAATATGATCACTCACTCTGAAGAGAAGAGAGGTGGACGCACCAAGATAGACTCGGACAACATCCACTTCAAAAGATTTATCCAAAAGAACTGGCTGATAGATATTCCTTTCTACAATGGTACTCACACCTGGAACAACAAACGCTCCGGCTCACAGCAAATCGCCTCCAAGCTGGATCGCTTCCTTCTGTCAGATAATGCCATCCATGTAGGTGGAGATTTTCAAGCTTCTATTCTTCCCCTCTCTAGATCAGATCACTGGCCTATCTCTCTTCAATGGACTAGGCTAGGCGACGCCACAAAAAAACCCTTCCGCTTTGAAGCATTCTGGCTCACCCACCCGGGATTCAAGGAGATGATCATCTCAGCCTGGCAAGCTTTCACACCACCAGCAGGCTCTAATATGTTCCAATTTCAGCAGCACCTTAAGGACCTCAAAGCTCGCATCAAAATCTGGAACCATTCCACTTTTGGGAACATATTTCAACAACCAAAGATCCTTGAAGGCAAGATGGCAGAGCTCTAGCAATGTATTA